>JACDJE010000015.1:1681705-1972894 GCA_016647715.1 Pavo muticus | reverse complement strand
TTTTTTTTTTTTTTTTTTTTTTTTTTTTTTTTTTTTTTTATAATCATGTAAAAGAATGTTGGGGGATAAGGCTGTGGAAGTTCCTGTGGAGTGATGGCTTTTTTTTTTTTTTGTGAATGGGATCTTATTATGGTATCACAAAATTTTGACCATATAAATTATTTAATCTTTCTCCTTTCTCTCACTTGAGAGCGCTAACCCTTCTCTTCATCAGCGACCTGAAGTAAATCCACATTCTGTAATAGTTAGCTTAAAAACAACAACAAAACCACACAGACCCCACTGTGCATTCTTATGGAAGGAAAAAGCTAATAGAAGGGAGGGACTTACGGAAAGCCAGATGTGTGTGTCTGAGCTTGAGGTTGAGTTCTGTCGTGAGAGTATGCGTTTTGAGTAGGGGAAGTAAGGGCTGCCTTCCTAACTCTGATAACCTCTTGTGAAACTAAAAGCTACCGATGAAAACAGTATGAAGGTGGAGATGATACTTCCTTAATCTTTGATTAGAGGCCTTCAGAAAATAAACAAACAAAACAACCCAGACTGAAACAACTGCCCCTGGGAATTTGCTGATGGTGCTATTTTCAGCATACCTGGCACACTGGTACTTGCCTGAGGAGGTGATCCAAGTCTTCAGCCTGTTCTCAGCCTTCTGCGGAATATAACAGATGGTCAGTCCCCAGCTTACTGAGTATATGATATCCTTGCAAATAATGAAAATATGACTGAGTGAAAATCAATAACTGTAAAAATAGGAAGACAACAGGAAGATAAATGCAACAGTGAGATGTTTGGTTTGCCTGAATTATCTTTCCATGCATGTTCTCCGTAGTGGGATTCATCTTCTGCTTTGTTCTGTGTAATGTTGATTGTAAGGTGAAGGTACATACCCAACAGCTGAATGCAAATTGCTTGCATTCCCTCATATGTTGGGAATGCACTTGTCTGAAGTTTCAAATTGCCCTCTTTTCTGAAATATCTATTTTGGGGGCAATAATGAGATGTACTTTTCCAGAGCAATGAGTAACAGCCATGTTTTTGGGAAACAGGCTGATTTGAATAAATCATATATTTTAACTGCTCATAAGAGGGAGTGCTTGTTGTAGAACTAAAGCCAACATGTCTAAATATTTGATAGGCATTATTGTCTGTCCATGTCTTGGATCTGTGACTGACTTTTTACATCTGTGTGGGATGCTGCTCCAGGCCCAGAGAGATTACTTGGTGTAGTGAAGCTGACGCTTTCCCCTGCGTTCATGGGAAATGCAGGGCAGCAAACAGCCCCAGGGGTTATCTTGGAGGCAAATCCTGCTGGCATTGACTTAAGTTGGCTTCTGTGCATAATTGCAACTTCTACAATGATTTCTTGAGTGCATTTAATACTAAGTACTGGAAAAACATTTTTTTCTGCTTAATGCTTTCAGATTTTTTTTTAATGTTAGAAATTGTTGAGATGTTATGGCCTTAAATTTGTTTTCAGCAGTAATTTCAGTAATACTTGAGTGCAGTTACTTTTCAATACATTGTTTCAGCCAAAATAATGATCAGTCATTTGGAAGGATACGATTGCCTTCTGACCTGTTTGATGAAACTCAATAGAAATTCTACATTTGAGACACACCTTTGTAGCCTAGTTATTGAAGTTCTCTTTTACAATGAAGAGGGAAGTGAAACCTTTTGAGAATGGCATTGACAACCTGCAGGAAAATACATCAGCTGCAAAAATTTTTACACTGTCCTGCTCCTTGACTCAAACGTGTCATTAAGTCCATCTTTCCCTTTTATTTCTTAATTTGAAAATAACAAACTATGTACGTAACAATACAGTATTTCAGTATGTGACTTTGGTGTAGATTGGCTTTGTTGTAATTCCTTCTCCTGCTTTGTAATGTTCAGTGCATTACTTCTGGTGCCGTGAAGTAACTTGTATGCATCTTGGTTGAGCGATTCTGCTTATTGCTATTCCATATGCTGAAATTTATAACCAACCATCTTATCAGTATATCCATTTATTACTAATATGTGATCAGATACTGTTAGTATCATCAGAAAGTTCATTGAATGCTCTAAAATTGAGTATTAGTGTTTTGATATTCATTCTGGTCTCTGCAAGCCCAAGTGCATCATTCAGGAAGGTTTCCTGGATGGAGCACAACGTGTGCTGTTGTTATAGGGATGGTGCAGATGGCATTGGTAGTCTATGAGGCTGTTCAGAAAGTAACGCGTCCTATCTTATTACGTTGGCCCATAAGAGCAGAGGCGGATGTTGGCGGATGGCAGTAGAGGTTGAACTTTCCCACTGGTATTGTATTTTGTTGCTGTGTGACAAATGGCAGCAGAGGGGCCGTCTGACAGAATGGTGTCTGACATGGAAGCGTGTAGGAAGAAAAGGTGTATCATTGAATTCCTCCATGTGGGAAAAAATGGCACCCATTGACATTCATCAATGCTTGCTGAATGTTTATGGAGACCAAATAGTGGATGTGAGCACAGTGAGGCAGCGGGTGGCGCATTTCAGCAGCGGCAACAGTGACAGTAGTCACCTCTGCTGATGCAGATTGTTATGAGCATGGCATGCAGGCTCTTGTTCATGGCTGGCCACGATGCATAGCTAATGGGGATGACTGTGTTGCAAAATAGTGTGTTGTAGCTGAGAATTTGCTCGATCAAATAGTGCTCTTTGTATCTGTTGTGGTTTCCATGGAAGTAGGAGGCGTTACTTTCAGGGTGGCCTACGTATTTGTAAAAATCAGTTGTTTAAAACATAAGAAACAATGTGAATGTGTGAATAAACTGTTTTGGCATTAATAATTTTAAAATGTAAAAAATCCAATTTAGCAATAATTTTTTAAGATACTTTCAAGGAAAGGCAAGTTTTTGTATGCAAGGGTTTACTTAAGGATTAGACTCGCTCTATGCAGTGCTTATGTAGCAGTGCTTACGCTTGGCATCAACCAGCTGGCGCAGCTAGATCCTCAGACTTTCATTTCTTGACTTTTTGGAGGTACTAGAGAGTGGCTTGATGCTTCTGACATCCGTGTGACAGCTTCTCGCATAGGAGATGAGCAGTGCGTTCCACCACCCAGCTGTGTGTATTAGTCTGTACATCAGCTGAGGCGCGGCACTTAGCCAGATCTGACAATCACATGTGAGCGAGTACTACCTATACACAAGAGTGCATTTCAATGTTGTTTGTGTTTTTGCCAGGAGGCTGAGACTTGACAAAGAAATTGTCAGAATCTCTCTTCTTCCCACCTCTTTTTCCCACAGTTGAGTCCATGTTTGAAATGCAGGATTTTTTTTCTGGTGTTTAATGGGTTTTATTTTACAACTGACAAAAGCAATCTAATGTTTTCAGTGATTTCATGTAATAAAATTGTAGCAAGCTTTTCATAGTAGAAAAGAGTTATTGTTTTGGAATATACAGCATATTAGCATGTCATTTTCTGCCAACATAATCTGAAGCTGCATTATGCTCTGCTTCACCGATGACTTGATGTCAATATATAATGTGTCCCCAGTGGAAACTAGAGACCTAGAGAAATTACGGTTCTACTTTCCAAATTCCAGTGCTGCTATGTTGTTGGTCTTATAAGAAGAGCAGATTGTGAATGCGGAGATGAGTATGTGAGAGCTGTCTGCTCAAATTTCGGTTTGGCTGGTAGTTATAAACCCTAAGATCTCCTACACTGCTTTCTTAATTTAAGTCTGCCTGTCTTCTGTCTTGGTGCCTAAATTTCAGTTGTTTGCCACCACTGAATAAAATGTGTATTAGCATTTTTCATAGTTCATCTATCCTTGTTTAGGTGTTTGTTATGAGCCAGGAGTTATTACATGTAATACTTACCCCCCCCTCCCTTTTTATAATAGGATTGCCAGAATGTAAAAAATCTGTTTGCACTGTGTATGGAACATATTAAACGGTTGCAACCTGAAAAGATTATGAAAAGGGAAATTTATGAGAAGAATAAGAAATGTTGCTTTATAACAATGAGCTCTCTATGGAATAAGCAATTTGCAGTGACATCTAAGTGATGAAATATGCAGTTGTTTCTGTATAAATGTGTTTTAGAAAGTGTTAGTTATCTGCCCCTCCATTTATTTATTTATTTTAGTTATGATGATTTTTTCCTTTGTATCACAATCTTATTCCTTTAAAAACCATGTTCCTTTTTCATTTTGTTCTTCCTCTTGCAACAAGTTTAGAGCGAGCTGCAGTTTCAGTTATTTCTACTGGTGGTTCTCATGTAGCTGAAAATATCGCAATAAAAATGAGAATCTGAATCCTTTTGTTATCCAGAATATTCCAGATAACAAAAATGGCTTTATGATCTTTGAGTTGTATTCCTATTAGTATATTCTTGTTAATAAACAGCTTTTATAGAAACCATCTTTGCAAGATAAAAGGAAGAAGAAACTAAGGAAAAAATGGAAGCTTTCTAGGCCTGTTTTATTAGTAAAAAACAAAACAAAACAACAAAGCAGATCTTGGAAAACTAAGCTTTTTTTCTTAACAACTCATCAGTGATAGTGTTGGCTAAACATTGGTGCAGATCCCTTAGTCTGAAACAGAGATGGAGAGAGTTGAGAGGTAGAGGGGCAGTGAAAACCTCCATGCAGTCAGCTGGTTCTGAGGTCACTTCCAGCATCAAACTAGTTTCGTTGTCTGCTGCAATGGTGCATGCTGAGTGTGGCCTTTTAATTATCGTCAATGATGGCTTTCAGTAGATGGTTGTGTTTTCTGATTGTTGTGGGTTTTTTTAGTGTTTTTCATTCATGCACCCATTTCAACAATCACTTTAGAATGTGGCCAACATTCAGGCTCATTATTTAATAAAAAATTAAGCCATTCAAGGGAATAGGAGTTTTAGATCCACAGAACAAAGTAGAAAAACAAAATAAGAAATGAGTATCAAAGTCCAAACTCAGCGTAAGTTTGAGGAACATTGGACCAACGTGGATTTTTATTTGTTTAATAAGGTCAGATTATCTAAAGAATAATTTGAGAGGAAAAATACTCGTTTTCTCTGAAGTTACTTAAGGTGAATTGCTGTTAAGTGGAAAATCTTCACTGATTTTTGCAACTATTTATTCTTATTTATTTTTCCAGAACTGATGAGAATTAATGGCACATTTGCCTTTTTAGTACAAGCGGTTTTATACTTCCTTTTATCTTGTTTCTTAGTCTGACTTTGTGTTCCAATATTATTAGTCTAACTTTGTGCTTCAATGTTATTCCCCAAAACAGAAAAAAAAGCTTCTTGAAGAACTTGGAGAGAGCAAACTTCCATACCTGACACCAGCCGATGCTGATTTCCATCATTTGGTAATGTATTACTTTTAACTGTACTTGTTTTAAACTGAAGTGGCTGTTTGCATTGGACAAACAAAGCTTTAGTCTAAGACACACCGTAAGCACTTTATAAGATAAAAGTATCAACTGTTCTACTTCTTTCCAATGACTGGTAAAAATAACAGTGAAATAAGACCTCTAGAATCAAAATAGTTAGAATTTTTCATTCTTGACTTCATTTGTTTCTAGGATTTTGACATGAGCAGTTTCTCAAGCTCACTTTTGCTTACTTCCATATTGGAAGCTATAGGAATATGTATTAATAATTACTGAAATGAAAATCTGCATTTTAGGAGTAACTAAATGCCTTATTTATTTTCCCAAGGTGTGTAGCCATGCAACTCATGTAACAATGAATCACTGTTTCTTTCACTTTGTCTTTCTTTTAATGTTTTTTGCAAATTGTTATGTTTATGATTTGACAAGATTTGGTAAAAAAGGAAAAATATTTCTTGGAATAGTTCTACTTTTAAACAATGAATAACCCTTAATTTTGCAAAGAAAATGAATGGTGAAAACTAGAATGCATGCCTCAAATGAAACCAAACAGAAGTGAAAACAGGCCAGCTAGCCACGTGGGAAGTAAGCCAAATGAAAGTTTTGAGGAATACCATGAAATGAGTAGAAGAACATTCTGTGTCTGCCTTGATCTTTTTAGGTCACCTAGAAACCATATGGCAGGAATTGTAGGTTAAATCAGATCAAATCCAAACAGTAAGATAAAAAGCATAAGAAAGAATCTCTTAAGTTGAACAGCTATAGCATTACAGGAATGTTACCTGTCTTGCATCAACATATGGCTGTATATGGTAGCAAACTCCTCACTTGCAAGGATGAATTTCTCTTTTGTAGGATGTCAATGCCAAGAAATGTTCAGCACGTTTAGCAATTCTTCTGTTGCTCTGGATTACAAGTCAGAAGCATAAAATGAAACAGTTTTATCATAGGACGGCAGTTGTGATACTGAGCAGTTTGTTTATTTCCCTTACATTTCTACTTGATGTGAGTTGTAAGGTGCTTAGGAAAAGTGTGGTTTTCTGTAATCTTTGAGTGCTGCCCATGGTGGAAGTAAACTCTTGGTTGGGATTGTTACCAGCTGTAAAAAGACTTGCAGACTTGCTGTTGTGGTGCACTTCTGTGGGAGTGGGAAAGGAAAAGTGAACAAGATCTTGTTAGAAAGAGTTGTTTCTTCTCTTTTCAGAAAAGAAGTTCTTTTCAGTCTTAAGCCAGTGTTCAGGAAGCCTTTCCTACTTTAGAGACTCAAGCTGCCTGGTGTTTTCTCCGTGCTACTCCTGTAATATATTCCCTCCTGATTGCTTTTTATATCTGCTCTTGCCCAGCATCTTTTTTTTTCCCCTGTCTTTTACATCCACAGTCTTATAGAGCTGACAGGAAAAGAGAATTTATTGCTGTGGCTGTCCAAGCAGCAGCTCCTTTTCCTGGTATTAGGAATTTATAAGTAGAAGAAAATGAGAAGAAGATAAACAGAAAAATCTGACCTACTCAAGCCTTAGTGGAGTTCAGATTCATTGCAGTAGCATTATACAGGATTATAGTTTGTGTAGTGTTTGTGTACACTAGGGACTTCTAAGTATATGTGATAAACATCATGACTTTTGAATTCTTACTGAGACTGGGAAATGTCACTTTCATCACATGCAGGTTTTACAAGTTCTGTGATGGTAAAGAGTGGGTAAGAAGGGTTAGAGCTTGAAGTCAACTAATCGGCAAAACAGAATATCACATGTGATAAGGCTTAGTTTTGGAGTCTGTCTTTCCAGGAGAGGTCTGCCTTGCTTCTGTAAGGATCTGCCCCTTCTAAAGCAGCATGCTTTGAATGTGTTGGAAAGGTTAGTTGGGTTGTAATTCAAAAGCTACTGTCTACTGACAGGTACGGAAGTGTACAGTCTGAACGGAACTAAGCAGTTCCATCACAAGCAAAACTTCACTGGCATCCTCTTCCAATAGGTTTCATGGCTCAAGAACTATTTCAGAAATGGCCCCCAAACTATTGGTTAAAGCAGTGTAATATTTAAGGATGCTTGTGAGCAATTAAGTCTGTATTTAAAAAAAAAAAAAAAAAGTCAATTTATGAATATGTGAAATACGAACTTATTTCATGGTGTATCATTTTATTTATCAAGGGGTCCTTGTTGCTGATTTCCAGCTCTGTTGTCACTTCAGTTTACTCTGTAGGGTGACTCTGATATGGAAGTCAGAGCATGGGTGTACTTGAAATAGTTTGTGACATTCAGATGGAGAATCAAACATCACATGTGCCTTTTTTTTGTCCTGTGGTTGCCAGTCACACAACCACTTTTTTTCTTCTCCCAGTGAGCAGTGAATTGACCTTTAATACTTGCTGTCAGAGTTACAACATGCAGTACATGATTCCTCCCCCCTCCTCATCCCCCCAAAACAACGAGGTGTCCGGTATGAACCTAGTGTTCACCCTGTGCTCTGATCCCTTAATGCCTTCCTTATGTTAGACATAGCACAACGACTCAGAGATTTGAAGAAGACCAAACTGTTTTCTTGTCATGTGTCAGAAATGTGTTTCCATTTCCTGACTTCTGAGATAGCAATGTAGTGTTTCTTTAAGGTAGAGTCTTCAGTGCAACATGTGAAATTTAATAATAAAGCAGTTCTTAAGCATATAATCTTAAAGCATAATCCAAAGGTAACGTGTCTCTGACTTGATCAACAGAAGGATATGGGAGCCATTACCTCGGCAGTTTGGGAGGGGAATACAATATTGTTACTTTGGTTAAAAAATAATAATAAAATAAAAATGGTGTGCTTCCTTTCTAGTACGTGATTTCAGGTATTTAATTGCTTTACATCATATTATTTCCCTGCTTCTCTAATAGTTGGGAATTGTATGTGTTATGCATACCAGCAGTGCAGTGTATTTAGTGATATAATAAGAGATAGTAAAAATGACTACTTCTGTATGCCGTAGTAGTCTATATAATGTGGTTGTTGGTTAATCTGAACTGAGTATATCCTATATACAGAATTATTAATGAAACAACTGATGCAGTAATTTTGTCACAACATGTAATATTGTTATGAAGTATGGTTATGAAATAACTGTAATTCCCATCAACCTGTACCCACACATCTGACTGTAGCCTGTCGCTGTAAATACATGAAACCTGCAGTTACTACCTTCAGTACTTTGTCATTAAGGATTTTTTTCATTGTCCTGTTCAAAGGCTACAAACAAAAAGCACCGATTGAAACAAGTTGAATGGTTCATGACCTCTAAAGGAATTGTTCCAGGCTTTTGGCAATTGTTTCTCCAGTTTATGTTCAGTTCTTTTAATCAAAGTTGAGATCCAGTGTTCTGTGCTGCAGATTATAGAATGACCTTCAAATAAATATCTGGAAGTATTTTCAAGCTTTGGTATTTAGAGTTAAGCATGTAAATACTCTTGTCAGAAATTATTATTATCCATAGATAATGTTGTGTCAAATTAACTTTTCCCCTTATTTCTAGGAAACTACTTTTCAGAAACTGTAAAAATGTGCGAAGAAAGGGAGTTAGCTTCTCTCTAAGAATGGACAAGCAATGGTGTCAAGTTCTATGGGTGGACAGAGGTTAATTATATTTAATCATTACTGCTAAAATAGGCTTCCTTTTGCATTCACCTTCTTAGTAGATCCATAGTCATATGAAGTCTGTTAAATGTTGCGAGTTAACATTATGATGCCAATGTATAACTGTTTGCATGCAGTAGAAAATGTGCATACTGAGTGACTGGTTTGTACTTTTAAATTCACCTTTTGAAATTTCTTTCCTGAAAGTCAGGTTTAGATCCCACTTAAAAGAAGGAAGGTACTAGTGAAGTGGTTTTGAGATTGACTAGGAGCACACAGGTGTGTTGTAGGACAATATAATGCTTTTGTGGTAGTGGTTTTGTTTTGTTTAAAAGCACTTTGAACATAAGCTATTACATTAGAAAAATGTTTAGATTGGTTTTATGCATCTGTGTGCTCTAGCCCTGTTCCCAGTGCCTTCAGGTTTCACCTTTCTTTATTTCTTTTCCCATAGCACCATCAGTATCTACTTTTTCCCCACAGCAGTGACTAAGTGAGAAGAGGAAATGAACTTAGTGAGCAGTTCTGAGCTTCCAAAGTATTAATTGACACCCAATAGAGTCACATTGCAGGTTTTCCCTTACTAAGGGCATTAGTTTGCATCTGTTTCTATTATCTATAAATTTTAATGAAAAATACAGTTAACATTGTCTACTTAATAACTTATTCTCTAGTGTGCGTCTGTTTTGCAAAACAATCTCAGCAGTAGTTAAAGATGATTTACAAGCAGCCAATAAAAGTTGCAGTTATGTAATGCTTCCTTAGAAAGTGATATTAATGAAATAAAATTCCTTCCTGGAGTGGGAAGCAGCGTTTTACATGCATAGCAAGATGCTGCTGATTAGCAGTGTCATGCTTTGCTGGGAGTTGCTACATACAAAACCTGCTGAATTCTGATCTCCGGTTGATACCAGAGCTGGTGTGGTCAGATGGGGACGTGAGAATAAGGGATGCTGCTGGTGGGGGGATGAGAGTCAAATAAGTTTGGAAATTTTTATAATCAAAAAAGAGGAGCTAGCTGGCATCTTGATGAATGTGACATTAGAAAGGTTGTCAAGGATGGAATGGACTGCCAAGGAGGACTTTGAGGAGGAGCAGTGCAGCAGAATGTTGGTGTGTTTTTTTTTGACACGCTATATTTCAATTTCTATTATTTTTACTACACAGATAGTTTAGGAACTAGTGTAGTGGGGAAATATTGGTGGTAGGTGGACAGTTGGACTGGATGATCTTGGAGGTCTTTTCCAACCTTGGTGATTCTTTGATTAACGAATACTGGCATCTGACATCTATTTCTTTACTATATTCTAGACTCATGCTCATAATTTGTCAATTTATCCCCACACATTCTTGAATATGCAAAGTACTTCTTTAAAAAAAAAAAAAAAAAAGGTAATTTTTTGTTGTTCTTGTTTTCTCTTCTAGCAGAAGACCAGGTATTCCAAGCTAATTTTCAGGAAGTCGGATACAGTACCTGAAGAGCTCCATCGGGTGGTACAAGAGGGCTTTTTGACCTTGCGGGAACACGATTGTTTTTTTCAAGATCTTGTAAGGATTAAAGGAAAAGATTTTTTTACCCCAGTGTCTCGTATATTAATTGGAAACCCAGGATGCACTTACAAGTACTTGAACACGAGATTATTTACAGTTCCTTGGCCTACTGAGGGTTGTGAAATAAAATATTGCAGTCCTCAAATACATGATGCTTGTAAAGCATTAATCAAACTTAATGACTACTTGCATATTGAAGCAGTCAAGGCATTACAAGGACAAAATTTGTTAGACACCAAAGATCTCAAAGACACTACTGCAATAGATAGGGAGCAAAATCTTGCTACTTCGCTCACAGAGAAAGGGTCTTTTTCAAAAGATCAAAGCAGTTGTTACATACCAGAGAATGACTACACAAGTCTAAATAACAGAACATCTTATAACTTGACTTTATTAAATTATATGGATCCACTACAAATGCCATACTTGAAACAAGAGCCTTATTTTGGAATGGGGAACATGGCAGTGAGTTGGCATCATGATGAGAATCTGGTTGAGAGGTCAACGGTTGCTGTGTACAGCTACAGCTGTGAAGGTGAGTGGTTCTCAGCTTTGCAAACGTAACACTAGATTTCAGTTCACTAGGCACTTGATTTGAATTTGTAAATGTTACTTTGGGTATCATTTTCAATTGACTTCTAGTACTTCAAAAATGCTTTGTTTCCTTCAAAACACGAGAAGAATTCACACTGATTTTGAGAGGCTTAGGCTAAAGACCATTATATAAAAATAATAGCTTATTTTTCATGTGTTATCTGTTGTTAATTTCATTTTTAGTCTTGAAATGATGGGTTGCTTTGTTACTTAACATTCAGCTGAGATCACCGTGTCTGTTTTCCTAGACATAAAACATCAGTCCACCTAGCAAACTCAGTAAAAAAGATTCCCTAACCAGTCAATGTCAGATTCTACCCATCGCATCCAAGTAATGTAATTAGTCTACTTGATTTTTCTAAGCGTAAATGAACTGTCTTTTAATAAACCACTCTGGCACTTGAGACAGTGAGGATCTGTGGAATCCTCTTGGAAGCTGGAGCTTGCAGAGCTTTACAGCTGGTCCAAATTTCTCCTGCATGGAGGGAGAATTCCAAACCTGTTCAGAGTGATCTTATGGCATCCAGGTAGCTCTTTGACAGTTCAGAGATGCACAACTCAGTTTGTGTGGTTTTCTTCTTACTTCCCTTTGGATTTTGGTATCATTTGTTATGTGCTTATTTCAGTAAGTGTTATTAAAGCATGTAATACTATAGATTAAATAACTTTACTTGCTTGTTCGTTTGTTCACTTTTTGATGCTATAGTGAAAGCCTAATGTTGGAAACTTTGTTCAGTATTATTTAAAGTAGAAACTGTTTTTAATGTGCCAGTGAAGAAATCTGAGAGCCAACACAAAGACGATGAAACAAGCTGATATTGTAATTAGCATCACTGTTTCTTTTCCTGTTTCAAGTGTCAAACTATCTTAGGAACTTTGCATGAAGTACATTTTAGAGCAGCAAAATAAGATAGATGTTTTGCTGAATGCTTGTCTGAATAATAGTTCCAAATTTTGATCCATTTAGGATTTATGATAATACATTAATTTACATACATCACATGGGAATATTGGGGTTAAAAACTTGTTCAGGATTTTAAGATAGTAAGCTAATAACCGATTCTTGTTTCCTGCTCTATTTATGAAAGTGAATTGCAATCCAAATACTAGTAGAATAGGAGCATTTTCAAAAACTGAATTTTACCCTTGAACATTTTCTAGTGAATCTTTCGCTCAGGTCCATGTAAGTTTTGTAGAGAGTTTTATTGCTCAGCAGAGCATTAGTTGGTGCTAAAAATGTCCTTTGAAGTAGAAATGTTTCAGATACCAACTTAACGGAGATGGAGAGTAACCAAGTCACTGCAAATGTCCATCTTTTTCTCACCCAAATTTCCCACAAACTAAGTTTGAGATTAGAGATGTAACTTTCTCTGGATACTTTGTTGTATCTTGTTTGGTTTCTTTCTGTAAGAAGTAAAATAAATAAATAAAACAGCTCTGTTAGCTGCCAAGGCAATGTTGAAAAGCTTAGCAGAGCTGAGTTTAGTTGTACTGATGACTGATCCAGAAGGAACTCTCATGCTTGGTCCTATCACTGAACCTAATGAGTGTTTCTTTGCTGCAGGAATTGGAAATAAAAATAATTCATATTTACTACTGATGTTGCTCCCTCACTAGGTTTGAAAATAAGAAATTCTGAACTTGTGGAAGTTGTTTTGAATTGGAGTAAATCTGTATTTGTAGTTGATAAATAATCTTAGCTATGCGTTGCTTAATTGCTAAAATTCGTGGAGTAGAGTTTTGTACAGGATGAGAACAAGGATATTAAATGGCTTCTAATGTTGGTAGTATAGTAGAGATATTGCTTGTTAAAAGAATAGAAATGGTGCATAGAGAAATATATATTACCTTGATATATTTAGACACAACATTCTAGATGAAGACTGATAAGAGAAATGTCAAATATTCCAATTCTTGTTTTTTGTGAATGTCAGTTGCAAGAGAAAGCTAATGTTATGGATATAGATATGTAGATTACTTGTGTCTAACTAACCTCTTATGTTATGGCTTTTCAGTAGTAAGGCAGATGAAGTATCTCTGGGTAGAAACTCATTCTGTCCTGCCAGCTACTGAGAAACAGAGTATGGTCTGCTTTTTTTACTTACCTTGTACTTGCATGTAAAAAATTGCTGTGGAAGACTCTAATAATTTTAAGGTATATTTCATTAAACCTTGAAAATGTGCCCAAATACTTCTAAATTCAGGAAAGAAAATAATCTGTAAAGGATGATTTTTTTCTATATTTAATAATGGTCAGTTGGCTTTAATGACAAAACTGGATGTTTACACTCCTTGTTTTTAGTAATGTGTTGGCAGTGATTCCATCCTCTCAGAAATAATGTTTGATTTAAAGTTATGTTTAGAATATGGTCTCGCTTGAATAGAGAATATTTAGGTTTTGAAGATTTTGGTACCAAATAGCAAAGAAACGTTTCAAGGCTTTTACTTTATTTTGCTGAAGAACCATAACCAAACAAGATCCAGGAAAACACAAATTTCTTTCTGCTCTGGACCTAACCATGACCCAAAACTGACAAGATCAGGTCTGAGAGCTTCAGCATCTCCAAAATCGGAGCTGTCTACCTAAAGCCTAGTGTTGTGGCCAATTTTATTCAGCTACATTCTCTTTAATGGGTTCTATTCTTAGTGACAGGTTTGAGCTATTATATTGTGGCAAGCGTGTTACCCAGTTGCACCATTCCTTTTGGAGTACAAGTATAAAGGTTTCTTGCAGGCCAAATTCTATAACCATTAACAGAGTTCAAATCTGCACATAGTTTTATCTTATTTACATTAATTGCTGCTGTGTTGGACCATTTCTTTACAGTTTACTCCAGAATAAAAAGATGTTCTTAATGTGCTATGTATATGTAAGGCCCACCTGATTTATTCTCATGTACCTAAGGTTTAGATGCATTAAAATGTTTTCACTTAAATATGAACTGTTAACTTACATAGAGCATTCAGTCATGCTTGAAGGATGACATAGAGAATTTTATAAAAATTTCATGTTATGTAAAAGTTTGTCAGTGCTACCTGGAGATATACTTCAAGTGTTAAGATGTGGGTTTTTTTTCACTTCTGGAATAGTTTGCATTTGAAAGCTAGTAGCAGCTTGCTTCCATTTGTTACCAAAATAACATGGTAGGAGCAATCAGTTTCAATTGCTGCTGATAATTATAAGGTGCAATAATTGAGAATACAGAGAAAAGGAGCCAGTGAGCTACATTTGAACTCTGTACTTAAGCAATAAAAAATTTATCAAACTGCAAAAAATAAGTCATTTTAACGAGCACATTCCAAAGGTGCTGGATTTATGAGGAGACCCCAGGAAACTTCCATTGAAATTGCTGTCTCTGATTGTAGTTCTATATTTTATTGGTGCCATATTGTGAACAGTGCTGCTGCCAAAGTGAATGGGAAAGCAGCATAACAGAGAGTTAACCCAGAAAGGTTACCTCTTTTTATAATATCCATGATGTATTGCATTAAAAATGCCTTGAAAGCCATCTTATTTGCAGTTTTCAGGAAACATTTTTTTAAAATTAAGTTACGATTTATCCAAACGGGTCAGAAAATATGAAAGCCCCTCAAAGACTTTAGTATTGATTTTTCTGAGTATTTGCTAACTCCTGTTTTCTTATTTGTGTGTTCCTTGATAGAAAGGCCTAGAGCTGCTCCTGAGCAAGAGCTACAGCCAGAAGAGAGCAGCAGCAATCAAGAGGAGATATGGGGAATGGGTTTACAGTAGGAGTTTCAGCTGAGGTCTGCAGACTGGCTTTTTGAGATGTTTTGGCTCTCTGCTTCCTGCTTGTAGGCAATACTTAACTGACACAGGAAGACAATTTATTAATTATTAAAGGTTATCTCCAGCTAAACAAACATTGCAGTAACCATGTGAGATGAATGACTTGAATATTTTGGATGTGAGAGTTCAAGGTCACTTATCTGCTTGTTATATAGGAAGATTATAAATCTGTTTTGGTATTTTTGTTCTAGAATGAAATGAATACTTAAGTTGTAGGAAATATTATACAAAAGCACATTTGCAATGGGCAGTGAAAGAGACACATGAACTGTTGCTAACTAACAAGCAGTAATTATGCATTCTACATTGTTGATGATTTCTAACAGTTGACTGTCATTCTGTGCCAACTGCTTATTAAAACTTCATCCTCCCTCTGTCAAAATGCTCTGTTACATTAGCCATAAAACTGTTACACCATGGCTCCCAAATACCTTGTTATAAATGCTGTCTGTATCTTTCAATTTATACTGCAGTGAAGTAAGCTTATGAAAATAGTTCTGAGGGATTAAGCTCTAAATACTATTTTTATGCTGTGGATTATTTTTTCCCCAAGCTCCACATTACTGTTACTTAATGTGTTACTTAATAATAAGAAAAGTGTTGTGACTAATGCACTGAAGCTTCATTGGCTCTTCCACATTATCTATCGTGTTTGACTAATAATTTTGAGAAAAGAATGATGGTTATGATTCCTAGATTATTTCCTGAACGTCATTGGTCTAGATATAGTGTTTTGTGCATGTAGTGGAAGTGCTAAGTCAGGGCCTGAAGCAGTGATGGAGCACCTGGTGGGAAGGCAGGGCCAACCCAGTGGAGCTCAGGTGCATGCAATGTACCTGAGTGACTGGAAGGTGTGGAGCCAGGATGCACCCCTTCCCAGACCTTGTTTAAGGGTTGGCAGTGGAGACAAAAGGTCTCGCTAGAGATCCCTGCATACCTGAGGCCTCCCAAAGGTAATCAGCTTCTTTCCTTTGTTTCTGTGTCCCTGGCTGTTGCATTTGAGCAGATCTTCACTTGCTGCAGCTTCGGAATTTGGTGGTATGCTGTCATTGCTGTGCTTTCCATTGCGTTACAGCATTACATGTGCACATTATTTCACCTCACTTTGCTTCAGTTTATGATTTAATGAAATTACAAATGTATAAACAAACCTGCAATTTGACATGAAGTAATTGTTAGAAGTTATCTATACTTACATCAGTGATCCACCTCTTTCGTTTTTTTCTTTGCTTGTAGTTCTAGTAATTAATGAGAAAAGCTGGTATCTGTAAAACTCTCATTATGTGTATTAATAATGTCAGAAAAACTTGAGTCTATTATGGACTTTGGTTTGCCTTTACTTTCTAGTTAACATGAAGTTTTCATCTTAGTAAAGTTACTTGCAAGAAATTCTTAATCTCTTATGGTATTTTTGTACCAATTATGTACTTTTGACTTTGGTGAAGTTGATTACACCAGATGGAGACTGTGGAAAATTTAAGCCTGTTAAGACTGTACCAGTGTGGATTATCATTAAGTGTGTATTGTTAGACCAGGTACTGTATTTTATGGTTGTCATCTTGTCTTATTATCTTTGTGTTCATTTTTTCTCTCCTCTCTCTTTAAAGGTTCATCAGCTGAAGAAACTAGTGATTGGAACCTGAAGGGAAGAGACCCAGCTGTTTGGCATGTAGGCTTGAAGGTAGCATGGGACATAGAGACACCTGGATTAGCAATACCGCTTCACCAAGGCGACTTCTACTTGATGCTTGGTAATTTTCTAGGGCTGGAAAGTTGAATCTTCTGTTGAAAATACAGAAGCTGATAAACTCTCACTCCTTTCGTTCAGTTAGTAGTCTTCTAATTTAGCAAAACAAAAGATCCGCCTTGAATATATGGCACATGCCTCCTATCCTGACCAATTCCAGTCTATTTTGAGGAACTTTCTCTTACAGTGTTTTTTTTTCTTTCAGTGAAAAATAAAAACAAAAAATTGAGCACTTTTTCCCAGTCTTTTGTATAGTTGGAGTTGATAGTTCAAGTCAGATAGTTCAGTGCCTGTCCAATTCTTATATTTGTAGACACCAGTTTTTGTTGTTCCTAATGCAGTTTTACTAAGTAACTGTTAGGAATTTGTTTTGTTTAACAAAAAAAAAAATCCTGTTCTTGAGGTTTGGGTTATGAATTGGCTACATGCTACACTAACTATGACTGCAGCAGTTACAGTTTGGTTTCATGATTCCTGAGGTATCCATTGTACTCATTGGTGGATGTTTTATTGGTCACTTGTTTTAGACATGAAGACATGACATTCCCTTCATTCAGCTGCACTTTTCAATGTGTATATTCAAACATATCATTTCCCAGTAGTGGGGTTATACTGAGATCACAATGAACAAAGCTGTCATACGTTAAGAGTGAGTCTTAATGTCTCATGTGCAGAGGATTGGGAAAAAAAGTTAAAGTGGGCTCATTTACTTGAAGCTGAGCTCACACACTGAGGTTTTCCAGACAAGACAAGGACTTTGGTTAAGGCTTGTTGGCACAAAACTACTGTTTTCTCTTTTGGCTTGTGTTTTTCCTGTGTTCTTGTTTGAACAAATTGAATCATAAATGACACAATCAAAAATAAGAACGAACTCTGACGTTGCTGTGTTTGCCTGCAAAGCCAACTCCATTAAAGGCACCTTCGGAGAGGGAGAATGCTTTCTGTTCCCTGTTTGTGTCTTGGGAGGTAGATAATATGGAACTTCCCTAGGATGACATATCACATTGCCAACTTATTGGGCTGAATCCTCTCAAAAACTATGAACAAAGTTTAATTAATATTTGCAATATCTTTGTTGTCATCTTAAATAAGTAGTACCATTTTTCTTAGTTAGCTCATCAAATCATGTGCACCATCATCAGTGAAGTACCTGTGTAAAAACTGGGCTGCCTGTGTTCATAAGTGTGTTCAGACATGAACAGAAATAGTGTTAAGATGTGAACTCCTTTGATACAGTGGTATAGATGTGCAGATGTGCCTCCCTTTTTGTATTTGGAAAGATATGGGGCAGTAGCATGGAAGAAGACTTGAGACATTTCTTATATGAAAGTGAAGTTTAGATGGCAGCTAAACATTCCTAGGAAGGCGGTTATTAATCTGTTTGTGCAGGACTGGTTCAGGCATCAGTAAACCTTTCATCTCATCTTTACTGACTGGAAAGTTTGTGCTTAATCAGCTTAGCTGGGCAGCAGATTCAGAAGAAAAGTAATAAAGCAAGGGGTCTGACCACTATTTTTATTGCACTGTATTGTAAATTATAGTTGACTGAGTTACCAGATCATAAGGATATTTCTCATTCCTCGATTTAATTTATATACTGTAACTGCAGTATTGAAAATGCTATATTAAGATTGGCTCAGAAAGTTAGTTTATTTAACAGAAAACATGATTATTGTGTTTAGATGGTAACAAAGATTGTGTTAAACATTCTTCAGAAGATAATGTGTAAATCACTTTCTTATTGATGCTTCACAGAAAACTACAATTAGCTCTGTAGCCCAGGTGTTAAATAGTCTCTTCTGCCTTTGCATTTTTTCTCAATTACTTAAATAATACATATGGGTAGATGTATTTGAGTGTTTCTAATTGGCACAAATCTGCCATATTCTCAAACTTTTATTAAGTTTCAGTGTACATCAGACCTCCCTTTATCATGTTCTGTTGCTTAAAGTGAGAGATGGACAATATTGGTGGATGTATACAGTTTCAGTGTATTTTTTTATACCATGCAGGTTAAGTAAACTGATTTTTCCGGGCAGATGTCTTGAGGATATGTCTAAAGGATAAAATATGATTTTTTCGAAGAGGTAGCTTGGCAATAGAGAACGCAAGTCTGGCTTAATTTATCTAGTTCCTTTAAACGTCGTGCCTTCCAGAACATCATTTCAGTAAGTGTGATCATCTTGCTGGCGTTTTATTAAAAGCAGTGGAAGCAGCATGCGAAGTATGTAGAAAATGTAATACTACGATGAGTGTTGCACCTCAGGGTATCAGCTGGTAGCGTCTGTTGATGTAGAAGGGACCGACTGGTAGGACTGTGCTCTTTCTTAAGAGCTTTGACTGATCCAACTGGAGTGACTAACTTGCAAGGACTGCATGTCTGTTATTTCAATTTCTGAAATGGTGTAGTGCTTGCTTCTTTATGTAAGCATTGTAAAATACTGACGTGTCAGATTCAATATGCTGCTTGTAATTGGAGTCAGGTTCTAATAATTCCTGTACCCGTAATACCTCAACTGTTTCCTAATTTTGTGCGCTAATCTAGCATATGGAAACATGGTAACTTAATGCTTCTTTGAGAAGAGTGCAAATATAGAAATCAGTGAATTCTAATCTATGGGTATTTCATAGTACTACAAAGGATATTTGAATTTGTTTTTAGCATTTCTGGTAGGCGTTTAGAACTTCTGTTTGTTCTCCTCTTCAATGGCTCTATGAAATATTTTGTTTTTCTGGGTGGAATTAAAAAAAAAAAATGCAGTCTTAGAAATTTACACCTTCATTCTCAGCGCTCCTATTTAGTTGAAATAATAAGCCATAATGCATGTTGGTACTAACTATGGGGTGATCAAATCCATGCATTTGAAGATATTACAATAGTGTTAATGTATTTTACTTAAACACAATGAAACGAAATCCATAATTATGCAGTAAGACAGGCTTTTTTATTTTGAGGTTTGCCTTTCTTGATACGGAAAGATTTGCTGAAGGTCTGCAAGTCTACTGCCTAAAAATCCTCAAATCTGAACTTCATATCACTCACAAAACGGAAACACTTTAGCCCAATTTAGAATAATATATTGGTCTGCAGAGGAAGTGCATACCGAACCCTGCTGTCTCAAGCACACAGTCAAGGGGTGTCTAATATGAAACGTGTTGGGTGCATGCAATAAATCCAAAACGTGTGGAGGTGAGCAAAGGGCCCCATCTGCTCTGCCCTAGAGCATGCTTAACTAGGGTTGTCATGGTCTTAGTATTAAATTGGAATCTTTCCCCTAATCTTTGAGTTAGACACAACCAGATTGGCAAGCAGATTTACAATTTTCACTAATTTTCCTACCATGACTTCAAAACATACTTAACAAAAATACACTCTGGACTTTTTCAAAGGGAGAAGATTTACTTTTCTGCAGCTGTTTCCCATAGATCAAGCTCTTGCTTGAAGGTTAGGGTTTTAAAACAGCATGAAGATGAATTTGGAATCTTATACCCCTCCCCACCCACTAGCAGAGTATAGTTGAAGGAGCATCAAAAATTTATTTTCATAACCGTATACAAGTTGGGTGCACACATTGCAGAGGTTGGCTTGTGGTTAGAGATAAGTATTAAATGGAAACACTTCCACATGCATATAGTAGCTCATTAAACTATTTCTAGGTATTTAATCTGCTTCTATTTCCACAAACTAACTTGAACCCTTTTTGCTCCCTAGCATCTTGAATGTTTTGGAGTTTTTTAACCCCATGGTTTTTTCCAAATGCTATATTCCTTGATTATTAAGACTTCGAACCCCAGAAACTTGTTGTTGCTGAACTTTGATCATGAAGTTTGGTGAATTCCAGACATCTTTATTTAGTTCAGCCTCTTAATTCATTTGGCATTTTGTTTGTGCACGCTTTCTTGTTTAAAAACTAAAAATATTTCCTAATTAGGGCCAGATCATCCTTCTAGCTTTCTGATATGAAAGACAAGTGCTGCAAGACACACTCCATTGACCTGTAATTTCTTGGGGAAGGAGACATAGCCTTCCTGGTACTTTCTGCTGACATACAGTGAAATTAGCTTGACTTGCTTTTCAGTTGTTGAAGCATTACTAGGAGATGGGTGAAAGAGGAGCTGGTTTCTATCACCTCTTGTCAGTCTCTGTAACCAGCCCCTTATGTCCAAGTGTACCACTTGATTTGTGAGCATAAGTAGTCGTGAGTGTATTAAAATCATTTAATTAGTGTTCCTATAGTCAGATGAGTTTGATAAAATGGCACACGTATAACTTCTTTCAGGCAGTTACTGTTATCTTTGTTTTTTAGTAAGGATTTGCAAGCCGTCAGCCAACCTTGAGTGCTGTTATGTGTGTGGTTGTATAGAAATTGAATTGAGAAGAATTGTAAATAATGGGAAAATGATCTTGTGTGTTTGGAAATTGCACTATAGCATAGTAAAACAAATAACAACAAAAAAAAAAATCAGTTATGTAATGTAGTTACAGAAATGAGTAGCATGGGTTAATTTCACCTGTATTTGTAGGTATTTGGGATGAGTGGAATATCCAGGCTTTGGCCTGTGCTTTTAACCCCAATGTACATTTTACCTGCTCTGTGAAATTTAAAGAGGAATGTCCAAGTATTCTTCCTGAACTTTTAAAGAAGTTAATAAAGACAATATAAACTCCTGTTGCTGATCTTCAGAGCATTCTGTGCGCTGTGGTTTGTGCCTTCCCAAGAAGTTCTTAAGCTAGAGGTAGCTTCATTTTTAGCCTTTATTCCATGCTCCTTTCAGTAAGGATCAGCTTCAAATTAATTTCCTTTCTTTCTATTTTGTATTTGTTACATCTTAATACAGTGACGTACAGTATGCAGTCGTTTTCTTTAGTGCTTTGACTCATCACTCTACTGATGCTCAACCAGTTAAGTAGTAGAATTTCAATATTCATACATACATGCATACACATATATCCAAACAAATATGCATCCATACATCATGTTCTTTTTAGTTTGTTCTTTTGAAAGAGACTGTACAGAACAGGGATAATATTAGACCATGCTTGTGTTGCTTTACTTGAAAAAGTCTGAACTCCTTCTGCACTTTCCTGTGGAAACTTCAATATGTCTCTTTCCCTTAGTATTTTTTTTCCGTGCCAGTTACCAACTACACGTCTTGCGTGGATCAGTATATTAAAGCACCATGTATCTTAAATGACTTTTTGTCTGCAGGTATGGGGAATAAGGTTCTATGATAAATAAAAATTCCTTTGTGTGTCTGTTTTATACAAATAAAGTTATGTGAAGTTTCTGTAGTTGGTTATGCTGTGAAAAAGAGTTGTATGCATTTGCAAGTAATCAGATAATCTACTAAGCAGTCTCATGACTTCATGGTATTACATCTGTAAAGTCAAAATCCTTTTGCACCTGACCTCCAAATTATTTAAGCAGACCTCAGGTTGATAACTGTGTTTTCCAAAGTGGCTTTGGCCACCTGTATACAATCATACCTGTGATTAATTTCTTTTAATAAATCTTGCCCAGATTCGTCTCAGCTAGTAGTCCTATAATGGAATCTGACCATAAGGTAGCAGATGATTCATTGGGAAGTGTGGGGCAGAAGTTACTGGAAATAAAAGAACAAAAAAATCCATTTACAAGAAATACAGATTTTGCCATATGCACTTCTGCAGTAAATATCTTTCTATCTTTGATTCCTGGGTACACCAATTCAGATAGAAAAATAAATACAGTTCTCTGGCATTTGAACACTAGGTATCTGTTACTGAGTTATGTTACTTTAATGCAACCAAAACTTTTAGAATATTGTTAGTAAGATCAGAAACTGATCTAAAGTTAGCATTCACATAATAGAATTCATGTATGTTTTAAGAGTTTTTTGATAGATATTGAAATTAGTTCTCCGTGCCAGAATCCACTCTAATTTGTAGTGAGATAAACCCAGTGTCTTAAGGCAGAAAAGATGCCATACTAGCTCTTATCTAAGCACAAATGTGGAAGAACTGATGACAAATAACTTGCCTGCATGCAGTTTTCAGAGCAGAACATACACAGGATGGTAGTGACTCCAAGTTAACTTGTTAATGGCTTTATTAATCTGTACTAACTTATGGAAGTGTAACTCAGGAGTTAATTTACAGCACTTGTTCATATATTCTCCTGAATGTCTTGTTGAGTTTGAGAGGGCCACATAATTTTAACACTAAAACTGAATTTAAAGCACTTCATGGATGATGCTCAACATAACATTGAATGTTGCTTCTAGATGTAGTCTGAACTTCTTTAGGGCAATGGATTTCCTCTAAAATGTGCTAATTTCTCAGAATACGAGCCTTCTGTAGCTAGAATAATTTTAATGAAAGTCAAACCAAGTTTTTCAGAGCAGGATGATGGGGCTGCTTTCTGGCCAGTTTGCCCACTGCAGTCTATGACAGCCCGGGGCCAGCTACAAGAAAGCCTAAATGAAATGCTGAGGAGATGGCTTACAGCAGGTTGCGCTTTCTGGTGTTCCCAATTTCTTGGTACTGAGCTGGGGGGAGAACATCTTGTGAATTTCAGGAAAAAAAAAAAAAAAAAAAAAAAAAGGATGAAACATGTCTTTTGCCTTGTCTTCCATCCTTTTGTCCATCTTTCTTTTTCTTTCCTCTTTTTTCCATTTTTTTTTCCCTAGAAATGTTTTATTGTTCAATGATTTGAGAAAAGAGATTGTAGTTTCCAAGTAGTCTTTCATTTTTCATGATCCTCAACATTGAAAGAATGCATTTTGTTTAGCAGCACTTTGCCTGTAAGAAGTGGGAAAAACACCACTTCTAAACTATAGAAATTGGGAGAAAGCAACTATAGCAGTTGTTTGTAACACTAGAACAGTGGATAGCTATGCTCGGCTCAGCACCAGAGCTATATGAAGATGCTACTAACTGAATTCTTTATTTCTTTCTTTAAATGCTGAGTGTAGAGTCTTTTATTCTGGCTACATATCGATTAGTTTCTTTGAGTATGTATGTTTTTTTCTTGTACTCAAGGTTTCCTAATCTTTCCCCAGATGATCTCAACATGACGCACCAGCACTGTGTTCTGGCTGGCTTTTCACCTCGGTTCAGCTCCACTCACAGAGTGGCAGATGTGAGTATAAAGTATGGTTTTCTACTTAGTCATTCATCGAACTAATACTCTAGTACTGTAAATGTAGCATCATGTTGCCTTATTCAGAACTGCATTGGATTACATTTAATCGGACTGTTTCCTTTAACCACTGTTTTTTGTTTATAGTTGGATTTGAGATATGGTTGTTTCTGTATTAGTAATTTACCTGAATTCACAGTCATTCATGTAAGATATGAATTAGGAATGTGCTACACCACACCTCATGGATTGCTTAAAAAAAAAAGTAGTAACAACTATTTTTACCTGAATTTTTTCTTTTTGGTGTGTTTGTGTCCCACTCCTAGCTGAAAAGTGTTATTCATGTGACGTAGAAATGCTCAAAACACACATCACGAATGTCCACAGGCTAAAATGGCCTTTAGAAGAGCAGAAGAACTAAGATGAGTCATGAGTATGCTTTAAGTTGGATCCTTCTGCATTCTGGGATGGAAGAAGCAGAGAAATGATTGTGAGCCCCTTCAGCCAGTCATTCTAGGTAGCAAGACTTTGGCATTATACTCAAGTGTAAGGATGCCTCTGATTACTAGACCTCCCCATTCCTTCTCCTGTGCATACTTTTAGCAGAAGTTTTCTTTATGTAGTATTTAAATAGGAATGCATACAGAAATAAAACAATAGACTGCATTGTAAAAAGATATTAAAATGAAAGTGTATTAAAAAATTACCACTTTATTTTTTGAGCAAACCAAAAGGTAACGCTATTGAAGCAAGAGTGATACATGTATCCGTATACATTTTTTTCTTCCTCGTTTGTGCAATAATGGAAAAGTAATATCATCAAACATGGACAAATATAATAGAAGCATAATAAAATAAAGCCTTTATTTCCCAAACTGTACTCTGCTCACTTGAAATGGACTTTGGCATAAAGCACTAGTGCACTGTGCACTTTAAAAATCAATAGTTCTGAATTTTACCTTATTTTAAGAGTACTCTGGTCTACTGCTCCTGTCTGTGTTATTTTGCTAGAAAATGCATATTTTCAATTTTAAAAGCTTCTCTATTAAGTGATTATGCTCTGTTTTTGTAAACTATTGTGGTCTCAACCTCTGTATAGTGTGGAATTTTTTTCCAAAAGGAATTTTAAATATTTTCTTCTCGTTTTTTGAAAGAAATTAAGTGAAAACAAAAGCAGCAGAATTGCAAATGTGTTCTGTTCATGTTACCTGCACCTCCTAAAAAACAGCACTCTCAGACTAAATATGCAATTCTTTTGAAGCCTTACTGTTAGCCTGTATAACCACACACAAGCAACTGATGGAAAATGCAGCCGTATTTTTTTCTGTCATAATTATGAAGTAAATTGAAAATTAGTCCTAATCTTTCTCCTTCCAATCTATGGTTTACTGATTGGTTATGTTTGCTGAAGTAGTCTTTTGTATAGTTTATGCCAACTATATAAGCAAACCAGAGGGCATTAAGCTTTTGTTTAAAAGATTGTAAAATATAGTTACAGAAATGCAACCCTTCTGCTCCTTCACTTGGATTATTTCACCACTAAATGATTCAGTATTACTTCAGAAACATCTGTGTTCTGACACTGCTCAATATCTGTTCTTATTCTATGTTTAGTGTTCAAGAGGAACATTGGAATACATACTTGGACGATGTGAACTGGCACTCCAGAATTTACACACTGATTCTAATTCAACGGCATTATCACTGAAATCACTGGAAACTGCAGTTGTAAAGCAAGTGGAAGAAATACATAATGAGGTGAGAAGATGTGCATTGGAAATGCTGCAGCTGGGTTCTGAGAGGTGCAGTCTGGTGCTCTGTTCAACAGTTCACAAAGCATGGCGCTGTATAAGTTCATAATGTGCTTTTTATGATTTATTAATTGTTTACAGCCATCAGGATTAACTCAGATCTGATACTTTCATTGCCATAAAGTATTCATTTTTGACTTCTTAAGATCCCGCTGCTGGTAGGGTTGGTTTCATTGTGCCAAGGCTACCAAATCATCGTGTGGTGGATAAACCAAGCTGCTGGGAGAGGTGTGTGTTGGGGGGGAAATGAGAGGAGAAAAGCATATAGGATTTTTTTAGTTGCTAGTCAGGTATTAAGGTAGCTGCCAGTTTTTTTGTTTTTTTTTTACTGAATGGCAGGTGTGAGATGATTGTGAATGTCTGCTTTAAGGTACATTCTGAAGAAAATGTAGTGGAAATAATTGTAATATACTTTAAGTTGTTCTGTGCTATAAAATGTACAGGGTTAACAGTGCACTTTTGTAGAAGTTCGATGAAGCTGGCAGTGCTTCATGGTCTGGAGTCTTAGCAAACATTCATTTTAAAATGTCTGTTTGGGGAGACTGTGGAGATGGTACTTTTTTTCTGATGTGAAAGTAGGCAGTATCATGAGGAGTGCAACTTTGCTTTTTCTATGTTAATGACAGTCAGCAACATGATACAGTGGATGGTCTTCTCATGGTGGTGGCATTTCCAAAGCTGGTTAGTTAATTACCTTTTTTTTTTATTTAAAGAAAATGTAGTCAAGGCTATGGATTAGGAGTTTGAAGTGACATTGTGTAGTTGCTCTGGAAATTTCTACCTGAAACAAAACTTTCAGCTTTTCTTAACTAAAGCACTGACAATCTCTTTAAAACCAGCAATAGAAAGAAAAATACAAATCTGAGTCAGTTTTCCTCGAGTATTAATTACAGCGTTTCTATATTCAAACATTTTGAAGGAGTTAATCTGTACTACTACTAAAATAAGTACAGTCAGCATTGTATTATAACATCTGTAGTGCTGAAATAATTTTGACTCAAATGAGACTTTTTGTAAAGGGTTTAAACTGTTATCTGCTGAGCAATGTAATACTGTGTGTTGCTACCGAAACTTGGTAGAACGTATTTTTATTTGTTCAAAGCTGGTAAAAATGGGTATATTGATAGCAAAAGATTTGCACCCTTGACTTTTAGCAGAACAGATCTTAGAGCTATTTAAAGAAGTCTCATGCATGCAAGGGCTTTACAAAACATTAATCAGGCTTAGTCCATAAAACTATACACATATGTGATTTGCACAGCTAGGGCCACAAGCACAGCTGGTGTAAATTTGCATGGGTCCTTTAACATCAAAGCTCTGTGCTGTTTACATCAGGTGAGAGACTAGCCCCTGGTGTTTGCAGTCACCTGAATAATTTTGCTGTGTGACATGCAGGGATGTTTCCTGTTACACATATGGAATATACTGTAACAGAAATCATTGCTTAACTTGTACATATTGTGCACTTAGTCTTAGTAGACGCATAGGATCTTTGTTTCCTTTGAAAAGAAAATCCACTAGCCTTTTTTTATTTCCTAAGGTCACCTCTTCACTTGAAATACAAATTTTATATGTTTAAATACAATTTAAATTTCATTTATTAGCTGAACAAGTCGACAAAGTTTGCTGTTGCTTACCATTGTGTTAAATGCATCTTCTTCAAACATCACTGAAGGGAAAACATACAGATCTGTGAGGCTAATTGCAGGTTTTTGCGTATGAGAACTTCCTGCATTCTTTTCTTTCTGTATGATAAATCTTTGTATTTTTAGGCACATCATTGATGTTTTAGGCTCATGTTGCATATGAAGAACAAGAGCATGTTTTCTCTCTTTAAAGAATTAAAGTGGTCAACTGCTGATGAAAATGGGTCTTCCATCTGATCATTGTGATGATGTCCAAGTGATTTGGTCATTTTTTCTTTGCCCTCTTTGTTTGTTTTTATTTTAAATACAAAAAATGAAACTGAAGTAGCTAAAGCCAAATATAGAATTAATGAGGAACTGTCACCCAGTTTTGCCTCTGTATTTCTGTTTTGGTATGCAGCTTATCTACCTTTGGACCAGAGATCATGAGCTTGAAATTGAGTAGTGTTTATTTCCGTAGAGTAGGTGATACAGTTGTGTTCTACTTCCAAATGTCATAACTGAAGCCCCTCACATGTTTCAATTCAGAGGGAAAGAGTCTAACAGTGCATCTGAAAGAGTAATATGTGATTCTGTGCCTTCATATCTGTATTTCTGGACAGGAAAATGGACTTGCTGCCCTGAAAAAAAGGAATTAGAACTGAAGATCTGGCATAGAGGTGTAGTTTTAGTATTTCTATTTTTGTGGTGGGTAGAGCGACTTCTAAAAGAGGTAGAGTTGAGCATCTGGGGAATGTCTTTTCTGATTTCTTGTTTTTCCGGAGTTCACTTGTTGGAAACCTGTCTTGGATACAGGGGATGTTAGGGATGAAGTGCAGTTACTCTTCAAAGTAATCAGATTGCTGTTTGGCCAGTAACCTGTTCTTTGGGTGACAAAGACCCACTGTTTACCTTGCTGAGACTAGTGTAAAATTTGTTGTGTGCAGAAACCTCAAGTCTCCTTATTCCGCAACGCCAACCTAATAAACACAAGTTCTCTATGAAATGAAACACCTGAAGAACTTTTTTAGAATCTGCTGTGTTTAAAACGTGTCAGGCTTCGAAGTACTTAAGTTTGAAGAAGTGACATGTTGTCCTCACTGGAGTTTTGGCTCAGCCCTGATTACTGTGATGAAGATTCAAGACTGAATTGGTTGCTGTGTTGCTCCTGAGTACAGTGACTCTTGACCGCAGCAGATCGGTTTTCATAGCAGCAGTAGGTACATCTATCACGGTTTGTCATTTGTACACCTGCAGGGTTGTAGAGAAGCCTGGGCTAGCTCAGTCAAGGGTATGTGATGTTAGCTGCTGGGTCACTGCTAAGGAAGGGTAGCAGTGTTTGCAGCAAGGAAGGTTAAAATGTTTTAGGATGTCGTGCTGGGCCTACAGCATGGTTGGTGGCTGGATAGTACAAGAGAGCAAAACATAGATCACCTACATCTGTGGCATTTAATAACCAATACTTTTAAATAAGTGACTGAGGAGCACTGCCTCACAAAATGTCAAATGCTGCTGTTGGCCTTTTACTACCCAGTATTGACTATAACCTAAAATTGGCCTTTAATCATCACTAAAGGACAATCTGAAGATCTGCTGAGGTTAGATGTATGAGGCCTGATTCTGAGCTTTCTTGCACAGATGTAAGTCATAAGTCAAGAATTAATTAGAAGACAGAAACTTTCTTAGAATGTGCAGCATATGTGTTTTCTTTCCATGTTAATATGTTTAAGTTATGTCCTGTGCAGTCATGTAGACTGCTTTCTTATCTGAACTAAAGCTAGCTCTGGTATGTAGGATTCTCTAAATTAAACTTGGGTAAAACACTTGGCAAGAACAGTTAACCTGAGTGTTTTGTTGCAGAAGATCAGTGTTAGTACCTGTACCTTTAGTTCCACTAAGGCTAGAATTGAGTTTTTGTCTCTCTAGTATGTGTTGTTTTTTCCTGGTATAGCTCCTCTTCTTCGTATAAAGAGGTGGAAGGAAGCGAGTCAATAGGATTGCCTTCTTCCTGCAAGAAGAGATTAGTGACTAGAATTCAATGGAAGAGTTTAGGAATTTATGCTAATTTAGAGTTAGTGTTAATTTTAAAATACCAAACAAACTTAGAATAACTGGTATCTCTGCAGATTTTTAGCAAAAGTAAGTATTCATGCTTACCAGTTTCTAAAGCATGAATAAGTGACAGGAATTCGTCCCTGTGCATCGTCAAGATGACTTTTTCCAGAATCAGCAGTCACCTGGTCAGAGGCAGCAGCTCAGCTGTCAGTCTGCTTGGTGGCTAAGTTGGTGGGTGCAGTGTTGGTCTTTTCTTCCCCCCTCTTCTTTTAACTCAGTTAGAGCTAAATTGAGGCACCATGAGATGAATATTGACCTGAGCGTGAGAGCCCCAGTATGTGTGAGTCCACATCACTTAACAGCCACATGTTGGTGCATTGACATCTGATGAGATCAGGTATCCTGCAGAAAGTTAACTAGCCTATTGCTCTTGTGTATGCTGTAAGGGATCAAGATGCATTAAAGATTTGGCCAAGATGTCAGACTTGACATAGAGCAATGTAACCAATCAATATGATTATAGTTAAAAATCAGATTGACTGAAATAGATTTTTATCATGATGAGCCATATTGTAGCATTGACTTTCATTTTTTTTTTGAATAGTTTTTCTTTGATTAATGGCTTAATGTGATTCATTTCCTGAAACATATTTGCCAGAT
The DNA here is from genome assembly GCA_016647715.1 of Pavo muticus. Lineage (NCBI taxonomy): Eukaryota > Metazoa > Chordata > Aves > Galliformes > Phasianidae > Pavo > Pavo muticus. Next base: position 1,942,969 of record JACDJE010000015.1, on the reverse strand, counting down.
ATCATGTGTTATTGCCCTCTCAGTGAAAGCAGCCAGCAAAAATAGAGAAGAAAAAAGGAGTAGTGAGTACTCAAAGCTCTTGTTGAACTGTGGGTGTGCTCAGCCATCCTGAAACATTGTGTACTGATTTTTAATGAAGCATAGCTTGATACTTCATACCTCATTAATACTTCAGAGGCAGTAAATACTACTTCAACAATCTTTATGAAGGGTGTGTGTCCCTAGACTTCTGTACTATAAGCCACAATGGTTACAGTCAATTTTGAAAATATTCTTAGATTTGTGTCTGGCAACTCATCGTGTTATATTTTACTATAAAGTTAATGCTCATTTAAATATTTCAAATTTAAGTTTCTTTTATTGCAGTTGTTAATGTGTATTGACCAAGCATTGAGTCGACATTAGCTGAAGCACTGAGATTTCTGTAGCCTGCTGCAAAGAGTTCGGTGCCAGCTTTGGGTGGTTTTCTTTACTCCCACACCTTGTCAGGTTGCCTTTGTTTGCATCATTGGAGTCAGGCAGGGATAAGCAAAATCTTTTGTGGAAGCAAGTAATGATTAAAGCAACTTTGAACTTGGTGTGAAATGTAACTACCACAACAAAAATAAATACATAATTCTAAAGGCCAGAACTATGGATTGCTATTAAGGATAGCAATCAGGCTCCGCTGCTGGAGAGGAGCTCTGCGGAGAGGGACCTGGGTGTCCTGGTGGACAACAGGCTGGCCATGAGCCAGCAGTGTGCCCTTGTGGCCAAAAAGGCCAATGGCATTCTGGGCTGCATTAAAAAGAGTGTGGCGAGCAGGTTGAGGGAGGTGGTCCTCCCCCTCTACTCTGCCCTGGTAAGGCCTCATCTGGAGTACTGTGTCCAGTTCTGGGCTCCCCAGTACAAAAAAGACACAGATCTCTTGGAAAGAGTCCAGTGGAGGGCCACAATGATGGTGAAGGGCCTGGAGCATCTCCCCTATGAAGAAAGGCTAAGTGAACTGGGTCTGTTTAGCCTTGAGAAAAGAAGACTGAGAGGGGACCTGATCCAGGTCTATAAATATGTAAGGTGTGGGGGGTAAAGTGGCGAGGCCAGACTCTTTTCAGCAGTGTGTGGAGACAGGACAAGGGGAAACGGCCAGAAACTGGAGCATAGGAAGTTCCGCACCAATGTGCGCAAGAACTTCTTTACAGTGAGGTGACAGGGCACTGGAACAGGCTGCCCAGGGAGGTTGTGGAGTCTCCTTCTCTGGAGATATTCAAGACCTGCCTGGATGCCCACCTGTGCGACCTGGTGTAGGGAACCTGCTTAGGCAGGGGGGTTGGACTCAATGATCTCTGGAGGTCCCTTCCAACCCCTATGATTCTGTGATTCTGTGATAACTGTCATGTCTTAAAGCTGAAGAGCCACTCATATGAAATTAAAAACTGACAACAAACAAACTAGCAATGTACTGTAGAATTTGTATTTCATATTCTGAATAAAAGCATTACTTCGCTCATGATAAAGCTTTATTGCTTTGTTGGGATAATGTTTTGTTTGTAAAGTACACTTCCCAGGTAAACACAAAAGCAGTGGGGCCTGTTCTTCCCGGTGTGCCAAGTGGCAGACAGCTGCCTTCCACTCTCAGTATGCACAGGGCACGTTGGCTGTACAGAAGGTTCAGTAGAGGGAGCACAATCCTGGCTGCAGCACTGCAGCTCATCCCGAGATTACTGGCAGCTTGTCTGGTAACCAGACTGGTTGGTGAACTAGGGGTAGCTATATTTCATTATAAAGTTACGCTCTTTATATGTAGCAGTTGACTAGGCTGTGTTCTAGCACAATTTATTGCTGCAATTTTGTTCTATACTTTGTATTACTAAATAAAAATAACAACTGTGTGTAAGGCGTGTTTAGAGATGAATGCTTCAGTAGCCATGTCATTTTACAAAGGGTTGTTCAGGTGTATGTGTACTTGTGTACTACCCCAGTCTTGCCCCAGTTAGTAACAAATAAATGATTTACACAACCATGTATTTTTGTCTTGCAGGTTGAATTTGAGTGGCTTAGGCAATTTTGGTTTCAAGGCAAGCGGTATTTGAAATGCACTGACTGGTGGCTTAAGCCTATGGCTAAACTGGAAGAGTTTTGGAGAAAAATGGAGATTATGGTAAGCACTGGTTTTATAGTCTGAAGCTTTTTGGAGTTTAATTCTGAAAGCACTAACAGTTACGTTTTTAATTATACTGTAGTAACAGGATTTCTGCTTTATTCAGAACATATGAAAAGTAGAATCAGTGTCAGCCTTCCACTGTTTCCTCTTATTTCTCTCCCCCAGTAGCCAAAACAAATATGAGCAAAATAAGATCCAAAAACCAAGAGGATATTTTAATTGTTTCCTGACTTAGCTTGTTTTTAAAGTTTGACAGTGTCAGAAGGTGATGGGCAGATACTGCATCACACCAACACTTTTCCATTCAACACCAAGATAGACAGCACGACTCTGCCAGTCACAACAGCGGTGAATGTGTCTGGGGAAAGTTTAGGGTAAAATCTGATGATATTGAGGTTCACTTATCTGTTAGCAGTTCATGTGCATGATTACACCCTAGCTAGGACCAGCTAGAGGTGATTAGTTTCTTGAATAACTAGAGGTATAATAGTTGCTGTGTTTTCGAAAGTACATCTTTGCCTTCCTTGAAAACTGACTGGGAGACCACTCTTAGCTCACTTGCTGTTGCTAAGTAGAGACCCAGGTGGGGGACTTTGCAAGAGTTGGACACAATTGCCAATATACCTCTTCTACATCTGTAAGCAGAAGGAACTACATGGACAAACATGTCTTGCTGGTATCCTTACATCTCCATGAGAAGCTTCTTTTGCATCATTTCTGCTGCTCACTGTGTGAGCCTCAGCTTGTCCCTGGTTGTCTTGGAGGAGTTTTTCCTGTGGTTGAAGATACTGAATATCACTTGTAGAAATTTTTTTGAATCCCTGGAGGTATGGTGCAAAAAGAGGCTGCTAATTGAGTTTTGAGAGAAATCTTGTTACTCTTGTTCACAAGTATTTGGAAGCTTTTCATGGCAACAGCTGATTTTGACTCTAGAAAGTAAGTGTGGAAAAGTGTGATGTTTGTATGTTAAATCGCAGCAATTGCTGTGAGAAGTTGCTGAGCATCAGACTGTCATACAGAAAAAGAGGGAAAAAGATTTGACTTGTTTATCTTTTTTTTCCTCATCTTTGTGTTCTCAAAATCAGCTAATCTTGAGTGACCTTTATCATTAAAAAAAAAAAAAACCAACCTTTGGTTTGTTTTTCTTTCCAATGACAACTTACCCTCTTGTAGCAGAGGCTTAGATGAGGTAGAGACAAGAATGTTTGATTGTTATTTTATATCCATTGTGTGTCGAGAACATGGAAAAACAGCAAAGCGGAGAACTCTCTAGGGTTAGGTTTTCTGCAATTGGTGTGACATTGCCATGTGTCTCTAATTAGAAGCATGGTGGCGTCAGTGTATCTCCTTTCAACAGGCCTCAGGATGATATTTATCAGCAAACTGATGCTTGGGCCAAGACAGAAGCTGCTTCCAATTTAAGTTTTAAAAATTGCTTTAATGTTTTATGACTTATAATACATTAATCACAATTAATTTCAACTATTGATGGAGACAGAAGAGAATGTTAATTGAGAATGTCTGTTTAGTTGGGTATCTAAGTAAATCTGATGCTTACTGTATTTTGGACTTGGAGGTGGGGTGGGTTTTTTGTTTTTAACCTACATTTTGTCCTTTGTGTTTCACGAACTGACAGCAGGGGGCAATGTTGAGCCGCAGTTTTAATGCAGCAGCGAGCACTGACTTTATAAAAATGCATAGAAATGGAGCATTAACATCAAGAATTATCCCTGTTGCTTCAAGTTAGCTGTAATCTCTAAGATTCCATAACACAGGAAATCAATTGTGGGTTAACAAATTCAACAGCAATTTAACATAAAAAGTGCAGTGTTTTGGTGCATGCTTAGCTTCCACAGCATTAAGTTAAATCAAAAAGGTATTTCTGAAGGTACCCGGTAGTCTGCAGGCAATGCTTTTTTTCCAAATTTATCATTTTAACTGAATGATTATTTTAAAGGTAAAAACAATAAAATAACTTCCCTTGTATAGTGTGAAAAAATGCTTAAAGTATGCATGTCTTGTAGTTGTGGATCTTGTCTCAGTAGAGTATTATTCTTAAGAGGAACTATTTCTTAAAAGAAAATACTTAAGCGATGTATTTTTCTTTGTGTGTGAGCTTAACAGCTCTTGACTGGGATTTTTTGAATGTGTCTGGAGCGATACAGCCCTGAGTTCCCCGTGTGCCTTTCTTTCCCTTGTTTAGTAATGCAGTTGTAAAGAAGAAGGAAAAAAAGTCTTGCAAAATTTCCGATTCTGCTAATTGTAATTGCTCCAGTATCACAGCACAGTGCACTGCCTCAGGAATTTAAACCCAGTGTCTTCAAACCTTTGGGCTCTATCTAATGTTTCTGTACATTACAGCAAGCACACCATTTTATCGTCATGTTTAGTCCTGGCATTTCTTTCCCTGAGGATAGTTTTACTTAGAGCTCGCTCTTGTGATGTAAATGTTAAACCTTTCATTTGAATGACATTCTGATAAAACATCACATTTCCCACAATATTACCTCATGAATTTATGAACCATTAAATCTAAAGCAGTTTAACCAACCTTCTTCTTTTTCCCCCTCCCTTGAAAATATGAAGGCCATTCAAGTGTTTGAGGTGGTTTTTTTCTTAAAAAGTCATCCAAGATTAACACGTTATCATGTGCAACATCAGGATAAATGCTTGCTGAATTCAAAGGGAGAGTTACCATTTGAAAAAAAGTCTGTACAAGCTTTGCTTTCTGAGCAAAGAGAAGTCTGAAAAGCTGAAATCTCATGTGATGTGAGGAAGTCTTGCTGTAGCTGTTCTGAGATTCAGTGGAGAGACAATTTGTCTCTCAGGGTCTGATATCATGCAAACCTTGCAATCTGACATTTATTTTAGCTATGGAAATGTTTCAACGCTGTGCCAAATCAGTAAGAACTGTACAAGTCCTACAGCCTTTTTTTTTTTTGTTTATTTTGTTTTAGGCTGATTCACATTTGAAAAAGTAAATCAGTGGAATGGAAAGTAAACATATATGATTATACTCAAATACCAAGTCTTTAAAGACTTTTTTTTATATATCCAGTGTTCTTTTTTCCTTTCTGTTTTTTCTTTTTCTTATGATGACCCTGGTAGTGCTGTATGGTATGAATTGTATTTCCTGCTTTGACAGTCCATTTAGCAACGTAGCAATGTATTTATATGGCAGTTGGCCTTAATAACCTTTATTGACTTTGGTGGGTAAGAGCCAAGACTGGGATTATTAAAATGTATCAGTTTCCCTGCAGTATAAAAGCACAACGTATATAATTATGTTAGGTAGGTTAGGCTCCATTTAATCCCACCTATTTACACAGGAATTCGGCAAGTTGAAGAAAATTGTAGTTCTAAAATACAGAGGAAAAAAAAAAAATGAGTGACTTAGCTTATTTAGCAGCATAGCCGTTTTCCTGTTCTTAAGGGTTTACATGAAGGAATGTAACATAGATCCTAAAGAATTAATTTTTAATGGTATAACTGAAACACAAGTAATTGCTAAACCATTTGTCTCACTTTTTGGCATCCTAAAATATAAGTATTGATACTGTTATGCCACATACTTTTTGATTTACAAATGTCGTTGTGTAGTTGTAATGAGCAAAGTGGCATTCAAGCAAGCTGATAGCTCTGTGCACTGTTTCACCTTAATTTTTAAGTTCTTTAAAAAAAGACAGTAAACAGCACATTAACTCATAATACTTTTACTGCTATTCTCAGTACTATATTTTATCTGCTTATGCAACTGAATGGAAATCAGAAAGCAGAGATATTTTCACTTAAAATTGTTTTTCTTCCTTTCTGGGATCTGTTTCATTCTTCAGTACTAATGCTACGTATGCAGTACGCCATAGTTTCTGCTGTAAGCCACTGTTGTCATGGGCTTATAGCCTGACGGTCTGGGCTGAAACTTGAGCTGCAGAATCTCAGCCCAGGGCTGTAATATATTTCTTCTTTCTTTTTCTTTTTTTCTCCCCAAATTAAAACAAGGGCTTAAATATATGTTTAAATCGAGGCATTTCAGTTCCAGAATAACCACCATAAGCTATAAAATGTGTTTTTAAAAAGAATTTTAGAAGGAATTCTCTTCGCTTTTCTAGACTTTGTCACTTTAAACAGCTAACCAATTATACTGGGGGGTGCAGGAGGGGGGAAAAACACACAGAAAGATAATGGGATCACAAACAGGCCGGTTGTTTGTTTAGCATTTTCAGAAAATGCAAAGCAAGTTAACTGATGTTTGAATTGGTCTGACCTTGGCAGCCAAATTTCAAGAATTCTGAGCTATGATTTTAATTTCTTTTAGCTTTCCCCTCATGCTTGGATACTGCAGCGTCACACTGCTTTATTGGAGGAGCACGTGGTGATGGGTGATAGTGTTTGCCTAATGAGATGTAAAATGTAGGCACAACATGGGAGCTCAAAGACCCAAATTTTAGCCATATCTCTTGTCTTTTGGGGCTCTTCTTATCTGTTTAGACCAGACCCTTTGAATAAATGTATTTTTGGCAGGTTTTATTTTATGTACACTAGGAGTCAGATATTCCTGGAAATGTATCTTTGATCTCAAACAACAGCGAGACAACCTGATCCCAAAGACTTGTTTTTCTTTTTTTAAAATATTTTTGACATTATTTTCCTTGACCTCAATATTTTTAGCCATTAGAAATGGGAGAAAGGATTCAGCATTGTGTTCAGTAGAATCTCTATTTTTTTTCCTAATAAAAAAAAAGTCTTGCACATCTTTCAGGAAAAAAAAAAAAATATTTACAATTCTGAGGGAATTCAGACTTAAGCTTCCAAAACAAAGTGTGTGCTGAAAGCACAAAGGGCTGTGTTTATGATTCTCTTTGAAGTGTTTTTGCAACAGGATAAGGAAAATTTTAGAAACTGTCTGATAGTGTTCAGGGTAAATACTTAAACCCCTTTAGAGAATTTCACACACAGATACTGTGCAGCAGAAAAAAGGATACTTATGTTTCCTAAAGCTGCTACAGCCTACAGCTTTGTACTTAAAGACAGAGGTGTTGAATAGAATTCTACTGAGGATACATCCAGTGACAATATCTACAGGAACATCACAGCAAACCAGTGGATAGCACTTTCTGTTTTTAACCCTTCTGTGAGCTGGTTGATATCTAAGCTGGGTTGATGTGAAGCTCTCTAACATATCTATTATACACTGGAACTGCTCGAAGGGCACTCTTCCAGCTCACGTAGCACACTGTGAAAATTGCTCTGAAAACATTTGAGATGGTGATGCAAACTGGCATGAGCCAGGAAGAAGTGTTTAGGACAGGTGACCTCACCTTATGTCCTACAGGGAGCGAGATGCTCTGCCTCAATGAGCCTCGGTTCAGAACAACTGGAGTGCTGTTCTCTTGTGCTAAACTTACTGTAACAAGGCTTCTTTTTGTCACCTTTACTATGTTTGTATACTGTCAGATGTATATGGTCATGTGTGATATGTATATATACTTGCTTTAAAATGAGCTCCATGTTAGTATTATTCCCCTCCCTGGAAGCATTCAAGGCTAGGCTGGATGGGGCTGTGAGCACCCTGGTCTAGAGGGAGGCGTCCCTGCCTATAGCAGGCGGTTGGAACTAGGTGATCTTAAAGGTCCCTTCCAACCCAAACCGTTCTATGATTTAAAATATAAATATGTGCAACACAATCAGCAGAAATCAGGAGTCATGCACGTAAGTTATGCCCTAGTTTTGTACCCAAATTGCTGTTTAAATTGATCCATGTCTGAGCTGAGCACAGTGACTTATACTGAATGCTCCATCCCACATAGAAGTGTTCTTAGACTGGATGGCTTGCCAGAGCATGCATATGTATGTACACACAAATACATACACAGGTGTGTCAGTTTTAATTGATTTTTCTAATATTAACTCCTTTGCTTAGATTTAGGGTAGAATTTTACTCAGGGGAAAAGTGGTTTATAGAGAATAGCACTGGGGGAAATTGCTTGCATTTCTCAGCAGCAGAAACAGCAAATAGAGGTTAGAGAGGGTGAAGACTCTTCTTGGTAGCACTGTGAACTAGTGTGTGCCAGAGAGAGGAACCTTGGCCAGAGTTCCTCCTGCACTCCTGTGAGTCAGTGTCAGTGCTGGGAAGATTTTTTTATACCCTGATATTGCCCTTTCATTGTCAGTGGGAGCAGTGATGATTTCAGTGAAAGTGAAGTTGGTGTAATTGGGCCACAGTAGGTTGTATAGAACTCGGTGCTGCTGTCACCATTTTCTCCCAGAACTTTGGAATGCTCTGGAATAATAAAGGAGTGTTTTGTTAACAGTGTGCTGCTTGATTTATGAGGCTTATTATTTTCTGTGGAAATGATGAAGAAGTATATGGGTTGATTTTTGCACATATGTAGGTTGCTCTGAAAGTAATGCCTCCTGTTTCCGTGGAAACTGTAACATATACAAAGAGCACAATAACACTTTTAGATGGAGCAAATTATCAGTGACAAACACTATTCTTCAACACTGTCAGCACCATTAGCTCTGCATTTTCACCAGCAATGAACAAGAGCCTGTATGCTGCACTTATAAAAATCTGCATCAGCAGAGGTGAGCACTTGTGCTGTCACCAGTGTTGAAATGCTCCACCCACCACATCACTGTGCTCACAGCTACTGCTTGGTCTTCAGAAATGTTCAACAAGCATCAGTGAATGTCAGTGGGTTCAGTTTTTTCCTCATGGAGAAATTCAATTCCATATTCTTGCTTCCTACACACTTCCATGTCAGACGCCATTTGGTCGGAGTGCCCCTCTGCTGCCATCTGTCACACTGCAACAAAATATAATGGAATACTGCTGGGAAAATTCAACTTCTACTGCCATACCACCACCATCCGCCTCTGCTGTCATAGGCCAACATAACAAAATAGGAGGTGTTACTTTCAGAGCAGCATTGTAGTGCTGAGCTATTGTTTCCCGTGTCCAATTATTCATTGCAAATCCTTTTATGTTTTTCAAAAGCCTTCTCATAGTATAAGAACTGAATAAAGGATGATATTTGCACATGGGTAACTTCTTTTTCAAATTAAGTTTCCTGTGTTTTTAAAATGTCTGTATCTACAAGTTATGTAAAATTATCAACCATATAGGAAGTGATTTCTAGTTCTTATTTATGCCATCATAGAAGTTATGAGGTACAGATTTTTTTGTTTATGTATATAAGTTTTATATGTTTATGAAGATACTATGTTGGAACAAGAAAAATCTGACTTGTTGTTGAAGCTAAATTACAGTGGTTTGGTGGGAGTCAATTTTAATGTGATCTCTATAAGCTAGGGGGAGTTACTATTCCTGAAACTGAACGTTAATAGTAGTACTGCTAAAATGCCATCATCTATGCTGCTGTGATTATTATAATATTTTTTTTGAGTACTACAAGCATTTTTAAACATGGTTTTATTTCTGTTATATATTAGTGGTTGTGTATCCACTTTCTACTTTTCGAATGACTTTAGTAAGCAAAGGAGATGTCTCCCAAGAAGTTGTCATTGCTGCACTGATACCTTTTCTTTCCTGTTTGATCGTCAGTCCTAATTCCTAACAAGATCACGGGGTAATTATGTTTTTGCAATCTGGTTTTTAACAGTTACTTCATCTTTGATATAAAGTAAGAGCTATAATTTTGATATATAGAAATAAAATTTGCCACAGGAAGCATTATGTTCTGTTGGATTAGGTGGTGATTCTGTCCCTGACTCTGTTTAACTTGTGCAAGTAAATGAAGTGTAGGTTTCAAAATCAATTGGAAATCAAAATGTTGAAGTCTTATTTTGATTTTAGATTGCAGATTTATTTTTGATCTTAGGTTTCTCGTCAATAAAAGGAGGTCGTGATATTTTTGCTATAACTAAAAGAATTATTTATTGGCTACGTCCTATGCAGAGAATGTTTTGCAGTTGAAAGGACACAACAGATTTCTGCCTCCCCCCTGCCATGATTGGAAATTGTCTAACTGGAGCCACATTTCAGATGTTTTGCTTTTATTTTCAGATAGGCAAGTTCTGTTCATTGAAGTATGATAGCAGGAACTTGCTGAGTTCTGCCTTACCCTGGTTCCCTCCAGTTCTAGCTCTTAGCTGTTTTTGAATACATCCTTTTTGCATTTTTCTTACAATACACCCTTCTACTTAATCATCCTGAAGATCTAGACATAACATAATGTTTTCTTTTCTGCAGCAGGAAAATAAGTGATTTTTATCAAATATCTCTAGTTAGCACCAGCTTTCAACAGATCTTTTTGGACTGATCAGGAATCTGAACACTGTTTTAATTCCTTCAGCAGAGGCTCGAATATAAAGTTTTAGTGTAGTAAAAATTCTGAATTATTCCTGTGACAATGGAATTTAATATCACAATCAGACTAATGACATGTCTTTTCATTATGAATTTTTGTAGTACAGACTGATTTGGGGAATGGTAAGAATAGGCCATATCTACGCTTGTGAGTAAGCATGGCATCAGTGGAGCAATGTTCAAGATGAATCTGCCTTGATCCTTAGCTTGCAGTATTTTGGGAAGTGTGCTGTTAATATCTGGAATACTGCACCAGTTCATATTGTCTAGCTGTTCAGGGTTCTGTAATAAGCAGAAGTTGATTGTTTTATATACAAGTGTATATGTCTATGCATACGTACTCTACTAATGATATTTTCGTCGATCTTCAAGCTGTTTGCTACCCACTAGAAGACTAAAGTTTCACAGGATTTGTTAGCTGGCAAGAAGGCCAGTGGTTTCACAAGGATTTGGAAAGACTCAGTATGGATAGGTGAACTGGAAGATGTTTTCTTCCAGACGTATTTCATTCAGACACATAACAGAGTAAGCTTACTCATTGTCCTCTGCTGCTTTTTCTCATTTTCTGCCCAGTTCCCTGCTTCCATTTCATGAAATTATTTGCAGTAGTATGACTTCAGTATTCACCTCTTTGCTCTACACTAGTGATTGGTTGTATTTCTGGTGGAGGATTTGAATAGAAATTAAGATTAGCCTCTGTGAACCAATTGTTGGGCAGTGCTGAAGTACACAAAGGCTATGCTTCCCACAATTCCTCGATGCTGATGAGTAGCTGAAAATCTTTCAGCAGCTATGCTTTATTTTTGTCATCTTCTCTCTTATGGGGAAGATGAGAGTACTGTGGTATTACGTGTACAGGAGATACATCTATTCCCAGGGAAGCAATGATGAAGTAACATGATATTCTGTGTTCTGTCTATGCAGATGCTCAATGCAGAGGCCAGCAGTCCTGGCTATGTGCTAGTCTGAAATGTCATGATACTTTTGGAAGGAATAAAAAAAAAATTAGAATGATTAATATTTCTTGCTTTTTAAAGTCTCATATAGTTGGTATCTTCATTAATGCAACCCTAAGGTAGCTGCTGATGTCTCTGATTCACAACAGAAAGATTTTATTATGCAACGGTAGCTTTACAGTCAAGGTTTTTCAGACCATTATTTCATTACTAATCTTTTATTGACTTTCATGTAGGGCAAACTTGATGCGCCTGTTTATAAAACATGTTTATGGTCATGGTCAGTTCCAGTAGTGGTCATTTCACTAAGGAATTTTGAGTTTGCAGTGTTGAAGCTTGAGGGCAGGGATAATGGTGGAAGTGACAGCTGAATCGGTCTTGAAAACTCATGAGATTGACAAAAATATTGAACAAAACAAAATAAAAAAATCCCACTGGTTTCTTTGAGAAATCTTGCTGCTAAGAAGCACAACAGAGGACCAATCCCCTATTTTTCTTTCCTTTTTCTTTGCTTTTCATTTTCTAGTTTTTCTGGTTGAATACAAAATACTGTAATTGAATCACTGCATTGGCTGGCTTTTTCCAACAAAACAGCAGATTTAGGGGCTTAACTGCTAGTTTCAAAAGTAATATATAGAGAGAGAGCGTACAAAGACAAAAATTGAGCACACAGATATATAATCCCAAAGGAATAAACTGACTTGTACTAGACAAGCTGAAAGCTGATTAAAATATTTCTCATCCTTTGGGTATGCAACAGCTTTTGATGATGGAGAGTGTATTAATATTCAGCTTTGCTGCTTGTCGACACTTCAGACAGGTCCCAGGAAAGACTCTGAAATGGACCAGGTTTTCACACTCTGCCAGAAATCTTTCTGAGACACAGAGCAGCACCCTTGTACCAGTAACAGCCAAGATAAGCATAATGCTGCTTAGCTATGTCTTCATTTTAGAAACTGCTTTTAGACATTTTGAAAGGATTGAAAATTTTAAAGAATTCTTTTCATGATATAAACTCATTTAGATACAAAGAAGGAGAAAGATTAATCTTAATTGTTTAAAAATAAGGCTGCTCTAATCTGTTCAATTTAAAATCCATTTGTCAGAGTTCTTTGTAAACATACAAAGATTGCAGTACTAATATAAGAGACTGAGGACTTCAGAGAGTGTTCTTAATGCAAAATGTTCTCTTAACTTCATTTATTCCCTTGTAATTAATACCTACTTGCCAGACCAGAATGGGACGTAAACAGCTGCTTTATCAGCTGATACTTCTTTTGTTGTCATGCTGACATATGGGGTGTTTGCTTTCTTCCCCCTCCACAGTGATTAAATGTACACAGTATCTCTAGAAAACATGTCATACACTCTGTGAGGTGCCTTTAGGATGGCTCCAGGGCTAAATACTTCCTGTAATAGGTGAAAGAGCATGGCTTAATCAGCTTAGTTAGCTTAATTAAGCTGTACTTTTTCTTATGGAACAGCCCTAAAGTATGTTTCAGTTAAAAAGTGTATTTCATAGTTGTGGAATGACAGAAATTTGGAGAAATCTGGTGAAGTTTTATAGTGGGCTTGAAAAAGGTGAAATTTGCTAGTTATTCTGTAATATGAAGTAGTGAATAAAAGGAGAGTGCTTCTTTTACTGAAGTTTTAAAAGCAAAATGCTAATGCAGTTCAGAATGTAAAGGCTTCTCATATAGAAAATGTTTATTCCCCTCTTCCATCTAATTTTAACATTTTTTTACATGGGAAGAGCTGTCCGTGTTAATCCCAACTTACCCTGCCTGCTTGCAGATGTATCACCAGGCTCTGCACACTACCTTCTTTGCCGTTCCTTGGAAGAATATTAACCGGTTTGGTGTCATTGTGAGGATCTGATCTTCTCTCCTGTGATCTCTGTGTCTCAGCAGAAAATAGAATTACAAGCTAAAGTGATTTGAGCTGAATTGTTCTTCCTTGAGCTGAGTTGTTCTTTGTGTTCTTCTTGACGTGCTCTATGTTGAAGAGGTCTGATTTGGGGAAATAAGCAGGAGAGCAGACAGCAGGCTGCCAGAGGAAATGTGGGAAAGAGGATGGGAGCAGTTCTGTTGGCACCAAAGGTGATCTGAGAGAGCAGGCTCCCAGGGCAGGAGTATTGAAGGGCTGTGGAGACTGGGAAACTTGAAGCTGGAGGCATAGGTGGAATGGCCTTCTGGGTACAGTGGGAGCAGAAAAGAGACTTGATAGGAAGATCTTTGGTGTTTGCAGAAGTGGGAAGAAAAAAAAAGAAAGAATGGCAGTGTCTCTGAGGCAAAATGGAGTGGTGTGGTTTAGGAGAAATAGGATAGTGGGAGCCTTGCAGTGGGGGAAGTGTTTATGGAGTTGGAGGGAACTGGACAATTTCAGATATTGAAGGACTTGAAAAAGATCTGGAGGGTCGTTCTACAGAGGGTAAGGTAGCTGTGTCTCCTTCAAAGCAGGATATTGTGGGTAGCAATCTCTTCAGTGTTTTTTCATCGGTTTTTAAAAGTGTATATGTTGATGGAAATTTCCTCCTATGTGCCTTTTATGTAATAAATGTAATGCTAGATTTAATATGCTACTGGAAAGCCAAGCAAGGGAGAAGTGGACCTTCTTTCAGCAAATAATAGTTACATGAAATACAGAAAGTTACTTAAAGCATGTGAAGAGTGATTTGATTTTAATCTAATAAATGTATAAAATAACCTAGAAAAAGAATTCAGGAAGGTAATGAGCGCTGATTTTTAACAATTTAAAGGAATATATAATGTTCATAATGTGTGAATTGTTTGGTTTTATATGCTTAAATGTGCTGACATGTAGAGGGAAGGAGATTTATCTGCTTAAGCAGAATGCCTTCCTCCACAGTGCTTGAAGATGCAGAATCTTACTGAACTGATAGAGTGTGTTAGTTACTCATCTTAGTGCCTCCCACTGGCTGTGTATAATTCTCTGGTAGACTTCGATGTGTTTCTTGATTATGTGGGGTGTTATAATTTCCTGATGACTGATTATGTTATTTATAATGCAGAAGGTGTTAATCCTTTGGTGATTAACACTCTATTTGAATTACCAGAGGTCAAAGGTACTGTTTTTTATTTGGGTTTTCTGCAGGATTTCTTCCAATGATATTTTTTCTACTGAAGGTTTTGTTCTATTTTTTCTTTTTTTATCTGAAAATTACTTTGAGAAAAAAGTAATTTGAGAAAAAAGTAAGAGAAAATTACTTTATTCAGGGCAGTGGGGAACAAACAGTGAAGCATCCTCCTTCCTTTGGGATGCAAAGCTGTTCAAGCTGAAGTCATGAGAAGGTAAATTTCCTTTGCAAAAAATAGATCCTCCAGAAGTTTCCTTCTTAACCATTTTGGGGAGCCAATTTATTAAAGACTTTATTTAATACACACGCGCACACACTTGGCGATATGCACTTACCTCTGGATGTATATATACGTATACAGCTGCGTGTGTATGCACATTTACATGTCGATGAATACACACATACTCTATATTACATGTAAATATTTACAGCTGTCAAGAGGTTTGGAGATGCTCTAGAGACTGCTGGCCAACTGTCAGCTGGTCTCCCAGTTACTCTGCTTTGCAGATTTGAAAATTGAGAAGGTATTTTATAGGCCTTGAAGTCTTTCAAAGCCTTTGACGGGGTGGAAGTTAACCTTATCCAAGTATTTCTAGCCTTGCTGTTAAGACTGGTTGTCTTCATGTTTTGCTGAGCTGGTCTACTTACAGGGCTGAAGCTGGTGAGAGGGAAGCAGTGAGGGCTTTTTGCTGGTTTTGTTTTGTTGTATACAACCCTGAGCTTGTGTAAGCATGAAGGCACCTCCAGGGTAATTCACTTTTCTGTGAGTTTTCTGAATTGTCTTCAACTTCAAAGACTTTCCAGTGGTCTACATCAGTTGACCAGAGTGTGACACTGGCTTTACACACTGTCATGAATATGACAATAACACATAGTCTGGACTGGAGAGGCTGACGCAGATGTTCCACCTTCATGATGTGGAAATTCTATCTACTGCAGATCTGGAAAAGCATGGGGATTTAGGAGGACCTGCAGGAGTTCCTTCACTGGTGTTTTTCCACACTAAAACCTTTGTGCTGATGTGTGAAGCTGCTAGAAGCCAGTTACAGGAGCACTGTGTTGGTAGCTGCTAGCCCTCTGAAGTGATTAAGCCTTGTGTATAAACAAAGAAGTTAGTTAAGGAAGGAAGCATTACTATTAGGAAGCCAAAAATGAAAGGAGAGCGGCTTGCCTGGTGGGGTCCATATTTGAGCGTCAGGCTGTAGTATGTTTACAGTTCCAATTATGCTGATCTTGGAAATCTAAGGGTCTGCCTCCCCATTTTCCAAGAAGCATAACCAATCCTGACTTGTTTCTTTAAGAGAATTCAGCATCAGACTAGGCTGATCAAGTATTAGCAACGTGTATCTTGCAGAGCTGGAACCCAAAAGCTCTGTTTTAACTCAAGTCACTGGCTGTGGCCTTAATGCCTGAGCTGCTGGATGAAGTCATTCAGTCTGTCAAAGTTGGAACAGATTATAACAATATGTTTAATCTGTGCACCAAAAATTGTGGGTGCTCAGTGCTGCTCTATGATGAAAAGAGTGTCTGTTAGGGATGCACCAGCTCTTCATACGATGATTTTGTTTTACTGCTTGTATGCCAGCGTTCTCTCTGCTTTTCTCTGGTGTTTTGCTCCGAGCTTTGTGAGGTGCTAAGATTAGCGCTGGTTTGCTTTTGTCAAAATCTTTCATGTTTGCTGTGACAGATAGGTGAAAAAGTAGTATTTGTTCTGCTCCAGCATCCAAGGAATCCAGCACAGACACTGAGGACAATTAGTCCTATGTTGTGGGATAAAAAGCAGACATACTAAAGTTGTAGGGGGACTTTTTTCCTGTACGTGCTCCTTGGGGGATCTTTGCATATAGCACTGTGGCTTCCTACATGACTTTTCTTTTTAAGATTATTTAACTGCTGTCTGCCATTCAATTGCTGGCCTGTGGTTAGCTTTGTTTCTCTTGTACAAATACAACACGCTGCACTGGCTTCATTTCATTCCCTTTTTTTTTCTTTTTGTTCCCTCAGTGTTTTTCTCACATTTTAATAGTTCCATTTGAGTTTACCTGTGTTTGTTCTAGTTCTGCAGAGAGTGAGTAGTGTGGTACTACAAAATGTGTGGAAAGCATAAAGGCTTGAAGGAGGGTTCAGTAGCAGACAGAATTCAAGGCCAAGTGGTTTGTGAGCTGAGCAGAGGCATGCAGAGAGAAGCAGGAAGGAGGGAGGAACAGGGAAGAGAAACTTCTGTGAGAAGGAAGAGAGTATAATAAGGTGAAAGAAGAGTAAAAAGTGCAGAGAAAAGATAAATAGAAGTATAATGAATCTTGGAAGTGCAACAGATATTTTAACAGGAAGAGGAATGAATTAGAATCTGTTCGTGTACTTTTAAAACATCTTTTTGTAGTCAGCATAATGAAGCTAATGTGAAAGTGTCTCATCTTTCAAAGTTGTTATTCCTTTGCTTTGCTCCCTGAGGTGAGAAGAGCTGCAGTCAGTGGTAGAACAGGAAGGGAGAATACTTTTAGGGATCAAAAAATTCTCAAATTGATGGTCTAATTTTAGCCCGTATTCCTGGGAATCTTGGGCCAAATTCCATGGTTGGTGCTTTGTCTGTAAGAGCTGTAAGGTATTAATATGAAAATCTGTTTTTTCCTATTAAATTCACCTGTTGGCTGTAGTGTTTAATATTGCTCTAGGATAGATAGGAAGATATGTAAACTATAATAACAAATAGCACAGCCACTTAAAAATGTGACTTTTGTGAATGTCCTTTTTTCTCTTTATATGTCAGAAATGGTTTTGTCTGCTGATAAATTTCTGAATCACCTTTCTTGAGAAGTTGTCCTGCTGTGACTTTACTGTAGCAGAAAGTCCAGCCTTAAATCTGCAGATAGAATATCTGAAATGGTATGCCTGTGTGAAATTTTAAGGGATGAACTGCCTGATTAAAAACACAGAATATCTGTAAAAGTTGTTCCTTGTTTTATGTAAATGAACTTTTTACTACTCCAGGTGAGGGGGAAAAGTGTGGGGAGGGAAAGGAACTAGCAAAACAAGGAATATGGAATGGAAGTTTTAACTTTATAAATATCAGCACTTAAAATGTGAGTGATAAGATCCAGCTTGGTAACTAAGATCTGCTTCAGGAAGGATGGAACAAGTTGTTTGCTGAATTTGCTCGTATACCTTTAGCAGCTTTTATATTGAAGATTATATTGTGTCTAAATACATACTGTAATTTTGACGGTCCTGTTTCAAAGTCTGCTGAGATCTACTTCTTTTTGAATGTCATGAACAAATATTTCTTTCCTTAGATTGAACTATAATTATTTGCAGAAGTGCTGTAATCTCTCCTCAGAACAACTCTTTGAATAGTTGGTATAAAGGACATCAGCTATTAACGTGATTCTTATCATTAGGGCTAGGAATCTCTTACTGTGAATCTGTGATGCTCTTCTTCTGATGACACTTTTTGTAAGTAAAATTCATACAATTAAGTTAAGTCAAACTATGTCACTGTGGTCAGAAGACAGCAGGTTTCTGTATCTAGTGTTCGAACTGGTCCTCCAGTTCCTGGTTTCCCAAGGATATAAGCGATAGCTCCATTATATATGTTTTAGATCACATTGACAGCTGTGGAAATTAAACATAGCCAGCAAAATCTATTTTCTGTCTGGCCAAGCAGAGGAGAGAACAGGTGAAAATATTTGGGAAAATTAATTCTTAGGAAGAGTGGAGGCTTTGGTTTCTTTGTGTTATTCACATGCAAGTTTATCATTTAATGACTTGGAATATGGTTTCTAGGCCACATTGTAGAACATACTGCTAAACTTTCTCCAAACGCAGGGAAAATTTTCTCTTTAGGATAGCTTCCAGAACAGTTGCAATGACCTGAGAATGGAAGGAGCTTCAAAATTCTCTGAAAATCTAAGAGGAGAAGGATTGCTAGTTTCCTTGAAATCTTCTTTCTTATAATTTATTATGAACATAAGTATTACCTTACCCTGCTTTAAAATACCTCAAGATGTTGAGTCTTATACAGGAATTGTGGTTTTAAAGCACCAGTTTTGACACCTGCTTGAGCGCACCTGCTCACTCCTGGTTCGAGCCTGTGCTGCATGCTTCACAGGAGACCAAAGGACTCTGGCTGTTCAGGTGGCTCCTTCAGCCAGGGCTTGGGGTACTGGAGCATGCTGCTATCAGTGAGCTCCCCCTGCTCCTCTCTAGCCCAGTTCTTTCTTTCTTGTTTCCACGGCAACTTCTTAAGTAACTCCATCTAGCGAAGTATTCTCTGTAGCAATTCACTGTTAGAAGTAATTTGATAGTCTTTCTTGTGACCTATACCAGCCACTGGCTGTTTCTATTTGAGCTGAAGACTCAAAGAGAGTAACGGAGTACTTCGCTGTTTCATTTCTTGCTTTTTTTTTTTGCCGAGATGGGGGAATTTATGTAGTTTGTAGCTCAGAAATGAGGTTGTGGGATATTATTTGCGCATTTTAAAAAATCAGTGTATTGTGACCTTTAGGATATACAGACATTTTTTGTGGAAAAAGCTCTATTAAAAAAAAAAAAAAGTTTATTGCAAAGTAAATGGTTAAAACTGTTCTGCAGTTACATGAAAGAGACAAACATACATTCATTATTTCCTGAGTATGTAGATTTTATGGGAAAGTAAAGGAAGCAATGGCTGGGTGTCATTAAGAAGTAGCTAGTGGAAAGCAGCGAAATGAGCAATGAGACTTGTAAAATGTCCTGAAAACTGAAACACCAGTGTACGAAGTACCACTTCTCCTCGCAGATACGGGTACCATATGGCAGCATGAAGGGGAATGAGGAGTAGGAGACGAGAATCCTATTATTCCTCACACTTCCATTTGCTTACTGTTTGCTTTGGGCAAATGACTTAAATTGTGCGTGCACCTTCCTGTGGCACAGTGTTTATGGACAAGGCACCTGTCTTCCAGGAAAGGCTCCCTGAAGCTTCTTTAGTGCCATTCCAGCTTTGGCACTTCTGATTATAATTTGTTTCTATAGTAGTTCTAAATTCAGGGTGTTTGTGGGTTTTTTTTTGTAGCTATTCTTACACTGAAATCTCTATTCATTTTCAAGGGCTGTAACTCTTCCTTCTCTTACAGCCTTTCAATTTTTTCCTTGTTTTCCTTAAAAAGGCCATCTGCTGTGATTGTGGTATTGCTATCCCTGAAACTTTTTGGCCTGCTCCTTTTTTCTTACTCTGTCTGTTTCTGGACCTCCTTCTGTAGCTGCCTTGTGTGTCTTTGGAACTAGATGGACTGACTGATGGTACTTTAATACACGACGTTTAAAGGATCATGTTTCTGGAAAGACAGCTGTATGCTCTGGGTGTCTTTGGAAGAATGCATCTGAGAAGGTTGCCCATATCAGCTCTATATGAACTTCAATAGCTGCAGAAATGTCATGTTCTCAGCTGCCTCCCCCTTTCGACCTCCTAAATTACATGCGTATCTACTGGCCAGAGTTTTCATAACTTATAACTATTTTGTGTTAATTTAGTATTTCTCTGAAAATAAAAAATTGTATTTAAAAATCATTAAACTAAATCTACCAATAGTCAATACAACTATCTTACTTTTAATAGCCTAAATTCTAGCTCCTTTCTGCTTTGATCTTCTAAGTTCTGTGTTTTTGCTAAAGTATTCTTGAAAATTTCCTCTCCTGATGACGTTCTCTGAAGTTAATGATTTGTTTTTACCCCCAAAACAAGTAGTATAACATGCAAAACTGGAGAAAACATGCTTAACTGCTCTCTTTTACTGCTACTTAGCCCAAAAGATGGGGAGGACATTTCTGTATTTGGTTTTGCCCTTAGCTGAGGAGGTTATCTTACTCAAATAAGGTTAAGTGGAGGGTCTTCTGTCATAGCGATGATTGCTATATCGAGAGAACAAGAAAAGCTGCATTGAAAGGGTGTATGGGAGGGCAAGAAAATTGCACAGAATTTAAGAAAAGATGTTATAAAGGGAGCACTTGAAGCACAAACTTTTTATGTTGTAATTCTGAAAATTAATGCTTATGTGTTAATCATAGCTTATCAGGCTGCATAGTGGTCATATACTGGTGTTATCACATATAACACACGACCCCTCTATTCACTCTTCCTGTTTTTAGCATCACAAAGAAGTGCAATTTTTTGCACTTCTCCATTACAGGGTTTAGTGCAAATACTTGAACTTCCCCATGGTCTAGGAAACATGGCATTTTAAGAAGTATTTCATAGCTGAAAAGATCACTGTTCTGCTAGTATAATGATTTTGCAGCGCTTTGCTCAGTAGAACACATCTGTGGGGAAAAACCATCCAAAGGACATCCTAAGCTCTGCTCTGTAAAGAAGTGCTCAAAATGACATGCAAAGCATTAGGGGATAGAATCCACCCAATACAATCTCAATTTCAGATACAGGGAAAAAAATGAAAGATGAAACTATTCCCACTAGAAACGTTGTAAATCTTAGAGAATATATAAGTTTTCCTCCTTGACATACATCAAAGGCATAAAACTTGGGAGATTAAAATATGTTTTTAATCTTGGTTTGATGAGCAAAACTTTTGCCGTAATATTTATTATGAGAGGCTCAACTTGTGTTGCCTCTTCCCTTTGTTCTGTTTATATATGACTTCCTTTCTTCCAAAAAAAGTAGGAAGTATCGCTTTCACAAAGCTGAAGGATATTGCAATGGTTTGTTCATTTAAGCTGAGTCGTAGGCCCACGTGGCAGGCACAAACTTTACTTTTATTGTCCTGGGTCCCAGAGGAAGAGCAATGCTTTCTGATGGCTTCCCATGAATGCCTTTCATTTGTGGAGGAGTTTCACTGGCTTATGCTGACTGTACAAAGATCAAACAGGCAGGAAAATTGTGGTTTTGAGAAGCTTAGCCAAGATCTTTGTTATTTTCTCAGAAGTTTTTCTTCTCTAACCCTATTTTTTAAGGACAGTATTAGGACAATTAGTTGTAGTGACAGATGGAAAAAAAGAGCTTGATGCATCGTTTTCTGTTTAACTTTTAAGTACTTTCTTAGTTATTAGAAAATTTGTCAGCGTATATTATGAAAATGCTAACCATAATTGCAGTCCTCCTTTATTGCATTTGGAATCAATGACATCCAAAATTAAGTTTGAGAAAAACGTTGTGGCTTCTTGGTCCTGCAACTGCATCTATACTGTGGGACCATGTGCCCACAGTTTTGCTGAAATCATGCAGGTTTTGCCTGGGCACAAAGGTTTGTCAAACATATTTGATTATAGGAGCTGACCTATTGAAGTCTCTTTTGTTTCAAGAATAGTTTTTATTCCAGTTTTTTTCAGCTTTCTTCATAAAGATTTCCATTTTGCTTAGCTGTTAGTAAACATAAGTATTGGAATGAGATATGCAGACCACAACATCGTTTTAACTGCAGTAATGGCATGTTTTGCTAGCAATACACAGTTTTCATTGTGTTGCTCATACAAAACCATGTTTTTCATACAAATTTAGGTTTTGGTGAAGGATTATTTCAATAAAACTAAAAGGCTTAGGTTTCTGAAGAAAAACACGTAGCATCTTTAGAGGTCAGATGTAGCTGGAACTTGAACAGCTGTACAACATGCATCCTAGATTGTTTTTAATTGTCTTCCCTTTCTCTAACAGCAGTAATTCTTGTTTATATTGTCAAGAACCTTTCTACCAAGTACAAGCGCACCATACTTTAAGGTCACATGCTTAACCCTGCTGCACGGTCACAATGTAAATGGGTGCCCTTTGTTTTCATTAATGTATAAGGGGTGGGTGCAAGGCAAGGCTGTTCACAAGGCTGAAATAACTTATTGTAAAACTGTCTTAAAGAAAGCATATTTTGTCTCCATACCACAGTTGTTTAGCATGACTCTTGTGCATCCAACCAGCAGCCAGTTTGGTAATGGATTTTGTGTCATTTTGTACTTTTGACCTGTGATACTTTCTTTGAATCCACCTCAAATAATAAAAACCGAAGGTTTTCCTCTTTCCTAACACCCTAGAAGTAGTAAACAAAGCTTGAACTGGTTTGTTTTTTTCCCTTTACATGACAGTTTACCAGTTGCTATTAATGCATTGCTGTAGAGGGGTAAGGTTGACTTTGTTAAAAAAAAAAATAATAATAATAATCAAAATAATGCTGTGTTTTTTCACCAGTTGAAAAATGAATAAAGCGTATTTTTTTTAAATGATTTCAGGAGATTTCAGTAAGTTTCGTGCTTTTCTATCTCTAGCTACAGGTATGAAGGAAAGATGCAGTTGAAATCTTCTGGGTTATTTTGGTTTTGATTATCTGGAATTGGCCCTGAATCCTAAGATGTTTGGAGATTTCAATTTGAATTACCATTAGAATGTGATTGACATCTGCAGATGGTGTAGTAGGTCAGAAAAGTTGAAGTTGTGCTTTTAAATATGCTTTACTGTGTCAAAAATCAAGCTGAGTTGTTGGATATCTTAGTTCTAGGTTGTTTACTTTCGTTAATTTATTATTTTGGACTATTCATGTCTACTTCTGAGATGCATGGATTTATACCAGTGTGTGTATAAACATGCATAAACACAGTGTATACATGTGGGAATCCGATGTGAAGAGTTTGACCAAGGAAGGTTTTATGCTATGATTTCTGTGTGTGTACCGAGTGGTCAAGGTAAGGGTAAGCTGCAGCTGCGAAAGGCTGAAGCAATAGCACAAGCTTATCACAGCAAGTTACTGTTCTGTGTATACTGCAAGTTGTCAATTAGTATGAATAGTACCTTGTGGGTTCTCAAATTGTTATTAAGACAGAAAATTGTTTTTTGTTTACCAGCTTGTTGAGACAAAAATATGTGGTTTTCTGAGATGAGAGCTCTTCAGTGTGAGGTTAAGTTCACGGTCATGGTTTGCTGTGTTTTAAATCAGATAAGCCCTGAAATTTGATTTGGCATACATCAAAAATTGCATAGTAACATCTTAAAAATTTTAAATTGACATAAATAAACAAGAAAAAAATTTTTGATCAAATTAAATGTTTTCCCCTTGAAAAAGAGAAATATCTCTATCTACTATATGAACAGTTGGGGTTAGTGTTCATGTAGGCTCTCTTTTTTGTGAACTCCAAATGGTGTGAAATGTGATTTGTCCTGCAGTGCTGTGCTAAAGCAGAATGTCAAGCGCGTAGGCAGTAACAGTGCTGGAGACGTGGAGCTGTAGTAGAACTGGTCAGGATGCCTTTCTAAGGCAGAACTTCTGCTATGAGAGAACAGACATCAAGCTCTACAACTTTTCCCAATGGTGATGGTGTAATCTGTGAGCAGATCATGCAGGTGATCTAGGCGCTGAATTATCAGACTCTTCAGCAAATGACTTTGGATTCAGAGAGTAATTGGCGAACACACGTGCACGGTGATCTACTGATCGTGCTGTTTGTTTTCTTTGTTAGGCATACCAATCTTATGGTAAAGTTTATCTTCCCTGATTGAATGATTTTTCACTAATCAAAATTGTTTGAGTAATGATTTTCGATAAGTAGTGAAATGTTCAAATATTTGGCCATTCAAGCTGTTAAATCTCTCTCAAGTGTTTATCTATAAAAAATGAATGTTCATGGAAAATGAGTGTGACAAAATCACAACATTTAGAGCCTAATTAACTGAAGATATTTAAGAAAACAAGTTTTTTGTTTTGGTGGTGGTTGTGTTTGTAATGCATTAGAAGGGGACAAAGTAAATGTTAAAATTTTCTAAATTGATTTATTTTTCCCTTGAGCTACTTCCTCATTCTATCCTTGTGTGTATCCTTATAACTGTTGGGTTAATTAGTTGATAATCTGCCTTTTAAGAATGAAAAATGAACCTTTTATTTCCTTTCTCCTGAGGAGATAAATTAATTACAGAGAGCTTTATTGCTCCCTTCCTCAGAGTGCAAAAGAGAGCAAAAATCCTTCCCCAAATTCACAATGAAGTGAAAACAAACCCATGTGAGAAGGAGACCAGGGAATATCAATGGAAGAAAAGTGGTGCTTTAATAGCAGAGACTATTGGCATGCTGGTACTTGTCATTCACTCCAACATCCATCTCTCTGATGGAAGGGAAACACGAGCAAAATCCAAACATAACCATCAAAACAGCATAATCAATAATTGGCCATGGTTTACAATAACCGGTTTTATAGAGTGTGGGTTTTACAGGTGTATCGTGTTCAGAAGAGCGGTCGGTAGTGAGAAGAGCTCCCATCCCATGGCCTGGTGGAAGTCGGTGTGTGCACGGTCCCTCACAGGAGGAGCCCAGCAAGGCTGTAGGATAAGCACAGCAGAACTGAGCCTGCAGGTGTGCTGTGTCTTCTGTGCGTGCCTGCACTGGAAGCCCACAGGCGTGCACCCTCAGAATAAGGCTGAGTGTACTTTGCATTTAATTTGTTTGTTTTAATAGGAGGTTCTTGTTCTTGTAAAAAGTGTAGGTTTCTTCTGAGCCAACAAATTCATAAATTTGATAGACACTGTAAAGAAGCATTACCTTATTATAAAGAAGTGTTACCTTAGTTAGCATCTTACATGTACCTGGACTACTGAATTCATTTTGTAGTTGTCTTCTTGTCAAGTGTAAATTTGTGTTGCCTATTACAAAGATCAGACATTCACCTTTGTCACCCGTAATGGGAAATTAGTGTCCATGTATGTTATGGTGGAATGTGTATCACAGGATGATATAGCTTCATGCTTTGTTGGGTCAGGATGGAGTGTGTAAGACTTTGTTCCTACACATGTTCTAAATGCAAGAGAAGGAATCTATTTATTCTGTTTATCTGAGATAGTGACTACACATGTTTTGGGTGACTGTTTGATGAGAGCTAACTCAGAAAACTTGTCTGTCTGTGCTCCTTGTCAGTTCCTCTTTTTTGTTTGTTTTGCTTACGTGTTCTACCGTGTTGTTTGTTTGTACACTTGGGCTGCACACCCTCAATGGCAGACTGTCACCACTTGCAGGGCTGTATATGAAGTGCCTAGCACATTCTTTTAAATCAACAAAACAGGAGGAGCATGGGAGGTTAGATCAATGGCCTACTGTTTGGTTGGGGGACAAAAATCACAGCTTGCAAAAAAGTATATTTCCAAATACTGTTGTCAAGATCAACCTATAGCAATGAATGGTAATATCCTTTTTGACACTTGACAAAATCCTATTCCCCATGCATTACATGAATAAGTATAAGATACCAGGTTTTGTTATTTTATTGTCTGTGTTCTTTCCAGGGGCATGCTCTGATTTCTTTTTCTGTCCCTTTAGCCTCGACAGCGAGTATGTACTGCTGCCCTTACATGAATATGAATGTTAAATCCACATGAAGGTGTGCTGTGGGGCTACTGGGGGTAATGAATTTATTACTTGTGCCAAATGTGAGAAAACTTCATTCTATAAACAACTTGGTGAGAGTCCCATTATCGTAGGGTGATTCATAGACATGGTACCTTTCGTAGTGTGAGGATGATCAAGGCATTGAATGCATACGTCACCAGAAGATATGTGGTTATCTTGCATGTGTACTAAATTGTTACTCAGCTATGCCATGTGTCCTAGATAAAGCATGCGCACAGGCACTTCTGGACATAAGTGGCTCGCTATTTCATTTGGTTGTAGCTAGCAGCTTCTTCGTTTTGCAGTGTTTAACTCATTCCTTAACTTAAATCTCTGTTCTTGAAATTATTTCAATAGAACTAATGGCACCAGGAATATGTCCCAAATATTTGCACAGTTTTTTTTACAAGCAATTGTGCTAAAAAGTATTGTGGTAAGGTAAGTAGGTGGTTTGATGGCAACAGGTGGTGACTTCAGTCATGTTCAGTGAACATTAGTGTTCAAGGCTTTTCCATATGAAATACATACTGAGTTCAGTTCAAGGAAATCAGTGATACGGCAGGTTGCACTTTTATCACTAGCACTGAGAGTTGCAAGCAAAGATGTGATCGTGAATTCTGCGTAGCTTACCATATTAAGGCTTCAGTGTAAATTAGATGAGTCCAAACAAAGTCTTGCTTACCTATAGAATTATTTCATTGGAATAAGTAAAATTATGAGCGTTCAATTCAAACTAGTATTCATTTCAACTAGACTTCATTTAGGTTTTAGTGAGATGGCATTACCTACTTCAGGCTTTGAAGCCCATAATTTTTCCTTTTTTTATCGCTAAGCATCTGGTGATGTTAATTTTCACATGCTAAGAAAATTACACTTCTTTTGAGTTCTTTTGAGTTTTTCAGCAAGTAAGATCATTTATATTACAGTTCTTCCATGCTTAGAACTGTACATAATTGGTGGTGAAAACTGCTTGCTGAGCGAACTCATGCAGGTTGTACCCAGTGCGATTCAGTACTGCAGAATGTAAGCTGTCCCAAGAGCTCTTCAGTGGAGCGAGTCTGGTATTGCATCTTAGCTCAACTGATTTCAGCGATAGTGAATAATCACTGAAGCATATACTACTGTGCAGTTCTTCAGAACTTAAGTGTTCAGCGTAACTACTGTTTGCATGTGACCAAAATGGGAGAAGGGAGGTGTATACAAAGGAGTGAATTATTACAAAGAGCACTTTCTGCTTCAGTTCTTGTTCAGAAAACATATGTTCAGCCATGCAGGCAACAGTTGGGGTAAAGACACAGTGTAGGTTTGGAAACAAAAGGCATGTTCTTTTCTTGCATTCACAATGTTTTCAAACATATTCACTTGTTAGGGACTAGCCTGTCAGCTGGATCTTCTTGCAAGCCTGATTTCTTTTTCCTGACTTCTTTCAAAAGCTTTTTCCCCCACAATGTTTTACACTTCATATAATCCACTGTGCATGGTAGGCCTGCTTCTGTCTTTGTGCTATTGATGATTCAGACAGAGGTGGAGGGGCCGTGCTCTGGGAGAATGTGGCTAAAGGGTAACCTTTCACTCACCCATACATCTGAAGGTGCTAAGCCACTCTTATTCCAAACACTGTGAGTGGGTCAGTTGCTCTTTCTTGATGAGATGAGTTACACTTCGCTTTTAGAGCGCTGCCAAACTGGTTAGTGAAGCAAAAAGATTTTGAAAGTGCTGTTCTTTATACTTTTTTTTTTTTCCAGACTTTCAGATTATCATTGTAACTGCATTGAATCATCCCGTAAAGTAAATTCTCTCCCTGCTGGAAATTCTTTCAATTTTGTTATGCCAGAATAACCTAAAGCTGCTTCGTCATAGTATTGTTTCAGTGCATTGTTTTGTATTTTTCCAAATATGTAATTCAAGACTACAATATAGATAGAAGTATATAGGCATAAAAGTAATGGTTATTTCCTTTCTTGTGTAGGAATAAGCTCTGCCTAGTTTAATTTACGATCTTTAAACTCATATAAGTCCAAAATGTACTGCTTTAGCTCCACAGGTATAGTTAAATGGTACAACTTTCTAGTGCAGACAAGACCTAAACTTTTTATGGAAATGTCTAAGTGATCTACTCTCTGTAGGTTTTTCTAGGTCAAACTACTCATCTATCAAGTCAGGTATTCATCCTTTGTTGTCAGCAGTGAATACCTCAAAGAGAGACAGAGCTTCCTACATTTTAATGCGTGTAGGTTTGTTGTATTTAGAGCTTAAGCATATGTCAAACTTCAAGCATTCTACTCTGTAATTGGGTTATGTACTTGCTTAGTTCAGATGTGCTTAAGTGCTTTCGCTAATTGTGTGCTACTGAGTATAATGGTAGAGAAGAATCTGCAATTTGGCAATGGTTTCCAATCAGAAACTTGAGACTTTTTTCCTTTTATCCTATAAAAAAATACAAAAAAAAAGTTCATAAGGCTTGTGGATTATTCATGTATTGTGTTGGAGTACTAGTAGTGTTAGCTGAATTCAGTGGCCTGGGAAATTACCGCTAATGTGCCCAATGATTAGGGTTTCCCACATAAGGTCCTTCAGAGCATGAGGATAATTTGGACAACTAGAAAATCCACAGCCAAGAAAACTCTATGTAAATATTTTCTAATGGAAGGTGCCAGCAAATACATCCTTGCCAACATACGTCAAAACTGCCAAAAGATCTATGAGGATAGGGATTAACTTTTTAGCACTGTCATCTTAAAAGCCTTGACAGGGAAACATTATTTAAACGTTTTTCTTGACTGAATATGACTGAAAAGATGTTAACAGTAGATAAAACTAATATAAAGTAGTTAATGATAGTGACACGTATTCCAAGCCTGCAGCTTTTTCTTTTCATTGAGCTCTGTCAGACATCCCTAAGAATACTACAGCTTTAAAATAAACTGGCCTTCCTTCTCAAATGATATTTGATGATTTGTCTCCAGCCTGATAAAAGAAAGCACACGCTAGTATATTGCCTTCTTTCAGGAATTTTTTTGTTTTGTTTTATAGGCTCTTTAAAGGTAAATTATGTTTTATATGTTGCACTGACTTCTCTGACTCTCAGGAAGAAAACAGTTAATAATAATTTCTTCCCTTTCAGCTCCCATGAGCCTACCTTCATTGTACAGTTTGCGTATAACAGCTAGTAAGAGTAGAATGTACTGAATCTTAAACAAATCTATTAGGATCACGATGGCAAGAAACTGGGAAAATGGCAGGAAAAAACGAACAATGATTTTGTAAACCCTCCAAAGGTCAGAAAAAGGCTTTCAGTAAGTATGCAGAGGCTAGAAATCAAATCCCATTTCCTATCATAAGAAACCAGTTGTTTTAGCAGCAGTGGTTAATGTACTGTATGTGAAAGATTTAAGACTAGTTGGAAAGCTTTGCTTCTGTTTTATTAGGCTGCTATTGAAAAGCCAACAGCATAACTTCAACTAGGTGCTTTGAGATTTCTTAATGGGCTGTCAAGGGCAAGACACCAGGTCTGTGCTATACTAGCTCTTTCCTGTACATTAAAACAACAGGGGCCAAATGATCATATACAGAAGTATGAATTACTTGATGCTTTCTCTGTTCCATATGGTCAGCCATGTCTTTGGCAATTAATCATGTACAGAATCAGTTGAGTGCTCTCTGAAGCATTGAAGTCAACATTTAGTTGTACCTGTGCCAGTGGGGGCAGTGGGGGTTGCAAGCGTAAAATAGCAGGATGAGGAGCTGCTGGCGCCGAAGCCAGAGCAGCTGGCTTCTATAAACAACACTTTTTTTTCCTTTTTACCTTTTTTCTTTTTTTTTTCTTTGACAAACATGAGCCATTTTTCAATATCATCCAAAACATGAGGTTGCTGAGTGAAACTGTGGTATCTGGCATAGTGGATTAATAAACAAAGGGCAAAGAATTGGATTTCAAGTGTCCAAATTGCTGGGTGATAACTTAAACCATACTGGGCACTTCCACATATGAGTGAAAATGGGTGCATTTACTCATATTTTAAGTAAAAAAAAAAAAATAAATAAATAAATTAAAAGTAAAGAAGAAATGAGCAGTGGTTTGTAAGCAATTACTAGCTTTTTTATGGCACGGAAGTTATGACATGTTAAATTAACATGGCTTAATAGATTTCAGGTTCTATTTTTCTCTAAAAGGCATGGTGTTCTGGTTTTGCAGACTTCCATCAGGAATTTTTTTTTTGCACTAACGATAACGTAAAGTCACAAAAATAATGAGAAACCAAAAGACTTAAAAACAAAAGACTTAAAAAAAAAAAAAAAATTTAGTCCTGTTTACACATCTCAAACTTAATGCTTTTCCTTCCTGTATTAATTATTGGGTACTGAGAGATGACTGCAATGTTAAAGTAGAATTGATTAATAAAGATTCAGAAGCCCTACCCTATTTAAACTCATGATGAGTAATTTCCATCTTAACTCAAAGTGAAAAAAATTTGTTTGTTGACCCAATAAAGTGGGTCCAAAAGATGAACTGTCCCAAGTGCCACTTTAACTTTAGTTTAGACTGCAGGCTAGTTTGTTTGACAGGATATTAGGCTTCATGTCTCAAGCCGTATGTTTCTAACCTTAAGAGGTCTGTGTTGAAGGGAGGAAAACGAAACATTAAAAGACTAAAAAGGTACCAGCATGGTTGTTGGAGTGTTTAGAGGTTTCTCTTTTGTTCATTTTTTTTCACTGGTAGCGGCTTATTTACGTTCAAACAAGTTTTTTCTGCTATGTATGAAGGAAAGTATACTTGTAATCCTGTTATAATAGCTATAACATTAATATAAGGCATCCAAAATGAGTAGTAAGACATGATTATAAGAGTTTCTGTTCAGTCCCATGTCACTGATTATGTTTTGTCAGCGGGAATGAGATGAATATGATAGTGGTCTATTAAAGTGTTGTCTATTGCCTTTCTAACACAATAAAAAAATATGCCCTGATGGTTGCTTCCAGGGATGTCAGTAGAGCACTAGATTTATTGCCACTGTGCCAGGAAGAGGGTAAAGGATATAATTTGCTAAGCAATCTGTAACGTATGAGTCTATTGCCAGCTGATAGAGATATATGTGTATCTATATATCTGTATCTATTTATCTACATATATATGTAATGTGCTTATATGGGTTTGGTTTTCTTGAGAGGTGAGTTTTTATTTTTAAGACTGTGCCATTT
This sequence comes from Pavo muticus, assembly GCA_016647715.1. NCBI lineage: Eukaryota > Metazoa > Chordata > Aves > Galliformes > Phasianidae > Pavo > Pavo muticus. Next base: position 1,911,909 of record JACDJE010000015.1, on the reverse strand, counting down.
AGGAATTACAAAGGAAATGCCCTTACTGCATTAATAGATCTATAAGGAAAAAAGGGCAAGATATGTTTGAAAATGTTAACAGTAGTGCTTATTGAGGAGACATGCTGACCAACGGGACGAGAAGTTGCTTCCCTCTAGTGATAAGCAATTTGCTTAATCACATTTCTTAGGTTGTCCAGGATATGTTTTTGCTAGCTCAGGAAGCAGAAGAAAGAAAGTTTCAACAATCTGTAAACATTACCACCCTCAAGGATCTCAGTGAGCCCAAAGATGAGATAAGACAGGCTGTAGGGCTGGTTGTGCTATTTGTTTATTCTGCTGTCCTGTGGTCCCAAGTGTGCTGAACAGCACTGAGCCGGTGCAGAGTCCAGAGCAGCAGTGTGAAGGCTTCACTCAGCATCGTGCACAGGGGGCCTCTGCAGACAATTATCTGTCATTAAAGAGCATTAAAAGAATTGAGACATGGGGTCAGATTTTCTTTGATGAGATGTGCAACTATAGGGATGTTCAAAAGAAGGTCATTCCTGCCCTTTAGAGCAGGGTGGTATTGGCTGGGTTTCTGTTGGTTTTTTATCAGTGTTGATGTGAGGAAATGGCTTTCCCAGCTGATAAGATCTTTGACCGAGTTTCTTGAACCCTTGACCTTTATCAGTCAAGGTATATATTGAATCCCCTTGTTAAAAATAAATCCCGAAACAAGTTACATGGAGAAAAAAAATCTTTCAAAGGAGGGGGTGTTTTATAATATAATTTTACCCAGAATGCTGCTTTATCTTATACAATTTGGGATTTTTACTGAGACAATAAGAATGCCAAGTTATTAAGAAATGTCTGTGTAAAAGCTACATATCAAACCCTGCACTCGCATTCCAGGTAACCTTACTGCCCTTAGCACTAGTAGGAAACAAGTAAATCAGTTAAATTGCTATGTATCGTTGTTGTATGTTGCTTAATAGTACTATTTCACCCTTGAGGTAGCCACAACTTGCTCGCAGGGCTCAGTAAAGAAGCGTTTATGATGTCTGTGTCAAACTGTGTTTGACTTGGTCTCTGTACATCACCACAGGACTGAAAGGTGTTAGTTGAAGTCTGGTGCAATATAATTGTTCTCTCCATAAAAATTGAAGTATGTTCAGTTCCCAGATGTAGCTGTAGATGTGGGGGACTTCAGTACCAAAGTGGCAGTTTTGCCAGGCTGCCAGCATTTTTACAGAAGCATTACGTGACCGAACCTTTGGAGAAGCAGTTGCCCGTCTTTGCAGACTCCAATGGCATCCTCTTTTCCTTAGGAACCACCAGTTCCCTATGGTCTGTGCTTTGCAGACCACTTATTTAGGGGATCTTGATGTTTGTTGTCTGCAAATAACTATACTTTCAGATTTTCCAGGTAGAGCATCATTAATCTTTGTGGCTTTTCTGCAGCCTCGGAGGGAAATAGACTTACACTATCGCCAGCTTTCCCATCTCCTGGGGATTTCCTTATTCTGTGATTAATACAGCCACCCAAAAATTCTGAAAGGGAAATCCTAGTGTGCTGTGCCCTGGTACTATGGTGAGTCCGACGGTGCTATTATACAGAGATAAGCTTAACTATAGTGCTGTGTCAAAAATCTTAGAATTCTGAAGATAAAGCCTTAATAGGCATATTTGTTTTGAATGGTAAGGAGAGTTCATGTTCTTCTCTTGAAGAATGTACACATCTTCATCTCATGTGAGTATGTTTTGAAGACCTGTGCAGTTGCTGCAGATTAGCTGAGGATCAGGGTTGTTGAAGTTGGCAGGTACTAGAGCTTGTGGAAAAGATGTTGTAGGTCAGTGCAAGGGAAACCCAAGTCAGAGAATCTTATCTGAAAATACTCTCTGGCTTTTTGTTTGCTTTGTAATGTCATAGCAGGGTCAAGAATGTGATCTGTACAAAGTTATGGGCATTTGGTACTTTTTTGTTTGTTTTTTTCTTTGTACGTGTGTGATGGTGTTTGTTTTTGTTTGGATGATTTTTTTATTTTGTTTTCTTTGCCTTTTGGAAAGCCAACTAATAGAAATGGGAGGAGAAGGAAAAGATGGATGCTTTGTAGTCTTTGTCATCTGATGTTGGTGAAATATTTTTCTGTCTATATGAATCCTGGTATGCTTGTCATTTGGGATCCTTATCGTGGTTTCAATGTCACTGCTACTTTATGTAGCTTAAGTCTGTAATATGCATATTCCAACTTGTGGGGAAAAAAACAGATTTTCCTGTTTTCACAACCTGAAGATAATGATTTATCTTGCAGAATCCCTGGAGGAATCTGTGTGTGTACATTTGGGCCAGGCAGACTCTTAAGGGAACTGTGTGCTGTGCCGGTTGGTCATATTGTTCCCTTAAGGGAGGCCATGCTGGAGGTAGCAGTTACAGCTATCAGTGATATTTGAGTTGTGTTTTGAAACCACTCAGGTTTGAAACGTATTTTTAGCTTCCTTTTCTGTGGAAAAAACTAGGTTTGTGTAAGCATTCTGCCCTTTTAGTCCCGTCCTTCCCAGAAGCATTTAGATACTTTGGTCTGTTTGTAAAACATGCTAATGAAGATTATCAAAGATAAATGAAAATCAGTGGCTGATTAAGGTGAGAAAGGCAAATATATTACTCCAAATGAGTGAAAAAATTGCAGCTTGAAGTCTTTCCATTCTGGTTGGACATCCAGCCAGCAGAGGTCCACAGCACAACAGCGCACATGTTGGTAGAGATGGGCAACAACACATGCTGTTTTGTCATAAGAGAGTTCAAGCCTTCTGACTGGATGATGAAGGACAGATCTGAAGTTTTGTTTGCCCAGCTGTTAATGCAACGTTTGGAAAGGCCAGTATCTTGTGTTCTTCAGAGACTGAATGTACTTCTACTCTACAGCTAGGTCCACTGCATATATATATATATTTTTTTTTTCCAGCAATTTGTAATGTATTCCATAAATGAAAAAAAGGGAGAGTTTTGCTCCTTGTTTACTTGAAATATTTCATAATGAGATGAAAATAGAGCATGGGTACATAAGAAATTTTTTTCAGGAGACACAATACAAACAGGAATTGTCTTCAGCAAGGTTAGAAGGGTAGGAGGGACTCCCCCCAAACGCTGTAGTAAGGCAAACACTTCTGATTTGATGTGATATAAGAAAATGTTTAGAAGAGAATGGAATTATATCTTAAGAAAATGAGCTAGAATGCACAATGTCGTACTGTGTTACTTAAGGCAATGAGATTTTAAGGTTTACCTTATGTGCCATGTACATTGATTAAATACCAGATATATGGTGGCCATTTCTAACCATCATTTACTGTATTGATTTGTCAGCAGTGGAACTGTAATAAAAAAAGTATTGATTTACTGTCCTTATTTGCTTATGGGCTTTTTATTAATTTTACACATTGTTTCCTATTTCCAGATTGTAATTTTAATGTGTTTTTTTTCCTTTAAGACGAACCTGGTCCTCCAAGAAGTTAGAAAAAAGGAGCAAACTGAAGAACAAAGGAGTGAAACCATCAGCTGCTTACTGCTAGTTCTCACTGAGCGACAAAGGCTGCGTAATGAATGGGCAGCAAGGTGAGAAAACTGAGAAAAATAGTGAGATATTGAAGTTAGAAACAAGGCTATAAAACATAGTTCTGTTAAACCACTTTAGGGGAGGAAAAAGCACCCTCAACAAACTGACGTTTAAAACAAGTCAGAAGTTTAACTTTTTAACAAAAGTTTTTCCCCTAATAGAATAATTAATGTGTCTGCTTCTGAATTCAGAGTTCCTTTGTGAGGTGGAATGCACCTTTACTATGCTTATGTAGTGCAAAGTAGGTGGTATAAATACTTGAGGATTACTCTAAGGTTTTCCTTATGCTGGTAACAATATGAGCAATACTCCCAATGGGCATGACATGCAGAGACGTGTCCATCTTGTCTGTTTTCTTCATGATGTTCACGTTTCTTGTGGTGTCCTTCTTGTGTTAACCAGATGGTGTTCAGTAAATTGGAATATCTATATTCCTAGAGTTCACATTGTGCAACTGTTTTGTTATACTCAAGTTCTTAAATTGAACATATTGCCATGGCAATAAAGCGGGTGATTATACTAACAATTTTTAAAACCTTTTTGTGTATGTATTTGAAAGTTTATGCTATTGTAGTGTAGTCAGTTGAATGCATTTGGAAACATGCATTTGTACCTTTAGTCCTTTTGTAAATAAGTCAATTCAAAGAAGAATTTCTGTTGCATGCCACCTTTCCAGCATCTGTCATCTTTTTAGCTACCGAGCTGAAGTCGCCTTTTTCATATTTCTAAAAGCTGTAGATTTTTACTCATGTAATAATTTCATACTTTTTCTTATTTATGATAAATAATTACCAAAAAAAATGATAGAGTAGTAAATATTTTCTTCCAAATGCACTGCTTCCTATAAGACCGGGAGATGTCCTGTGCCTGAAGTTTTTAGTCAAACTTCTCTTTCAGACTTGCTTAATCAAAATCAACTCTATTCGGTATGATTTTTGACCTACGCTAGACTTAGCAATTAAAAGAGTTGTGTATTTTTTTCTAATATCTAACTTAAGAAAGCTCCTGAAATTTGAGATTGACTTTAAAAAGTCAGTTTAGATATTGGTTCTGGCACTTGGCTGGATTTTCTATTCCCAGTAATTGTGTTGTATGGACTTCTTAGAATAGTAGAAAGCTTTGAATAGGAAGGGTCCTTAAAGATTAAAAGCTTTAGTTAAAAGCATTAAAGATTACTACATAGCAGCAGAAATTAGATGCTATAATTTATAAATTTGCTTCCTTATGGGTATGTTTTTTATTTGTACACTAATCAATTAAGATCTCAGAGACAAAAAGAGCTCAGTAAGGTGAGCCTCTATAATATTGTTTATGTTACAGTGTAGGTTTTGTTTCCTTTTTAAGGAATTCAAGGGAATTTTATTGTTTGCGGGCTCATTTGGTTTGCCTTGTTGGTTTTCTCTTTGGGTTGTTGGTTTTTTTTGTTTGTTTGTTTTTTGCCTACTGCCACTATACTAAATAATGCAAATAGTTTTGCCTACATTGGAAATGGAGAAAATAGCTTAAGGCTTTTCCATGGGATTCATGCATCCTTCTTGGGAACCACAGTAGAAAGCTTTCTAGAGATAGCAAAAGCCTAAGCAATTGTAATGAGTGGAATATCTTTTTAGGTTTTAGTTTAACAATAATTTCCTAATATACTAAGTCATCAGGAGGCATAGCAATCAAGAGTCATTTAAAAGCAATGTGGTTACAGTGTTTCTGGCCTCTGCTTTTACAGTTCCCAATTTAATCAGCAGCTGGAGCCAGCGGTGCAGTTGTATCCGCAGCCTTGTCTGACACAGAAATGCCAAAGCTCTTGGGTGGGGGCAGGAAAAGACTTAGAAGCAGACAAAGTGCAGGCCTCCTTGAGACTAAACACCTGAAAGAAAATTTCAAGAGCGCAGTGCCTTGGAAGTTCTGAAAGTGTCCTTTGAGTATTAAATATCCATAATCCTTTTTCTTTCCATTTGATGTTTCCCATCCCAGTGACCTATCTGAGTCTCATCCATATGATCTGCATGAACAGGCTGTTACAATACACCTCCCTTGGCTTCATCAAAGCTCCAGCGAGATGTCTGGAATGAGGCACTGGCTGTGGTAGCCATCAACAGCAGTGGTGAAAGTTATAAAACGTCCGCCGTGGTGCTGGCAGGGCTGCCCATGTTTTAGAGATCAGCCTATTGTGTACTTTGGAATTACATGAGAAAAATGTGCTTGGACAGGAAATAATTAGCACTTGTCAAAGGGCAGGCAATAGGTTACAGTATTTTACTTTCAACAGGCTATCAGGGGATCAGCTAGATTAGATAATAGAATTTTTTTTCCTCTGGAAGTTAAATACAGATGACTCTAATTACTTTACATTGTGCATTAGAGAGCACATTATGAACAGTACAACTCCAAGAAATTTAGGTCAACGAAGAGAGGGCAGCTGGCAAAATCTTTACCCACACTTGCACTTAGTAGTTAGGAAGGCATTCTGTTCTGTCGTGTGTTTTATTTGTCATTGACACCTCAAGATTTAAAAAAGAAAAAAAGGAAAATTCTGGAAATTGTTAGTTCAAACTGATTGAATCAGTTGTCAGAGGAAAAATGTCATCTTCACTGTTTTGGTGTGTCAGTGTCTACGGGGATAAAGCACATCCTTGCGTCATTTGCTTTAAGTCATACCAATGTTTCTGCATGTTAGCCAATTGAGTTCCTATTTCGGCACGTAGCCCAGTCTGCCCGGTAGCACACCGAGCCTTACAGCCTGCCCTTTCATACGCTATTTACTTGAAGATGCCGTTGGTACCTTAGATAACTGTGCAGGTCTTCCAAGGATTCGAGCTGTTCAGTGCTGAGTGGCAGTGATCCCAAATACTTCAGGTAAGACTCCAGTGGATGTTCTCTAAGTGTTAACAGAAATGGTCCAGAGTTCCTAAAGCCTTGGATTTGTTTGTGCTGCATGATAGTGCCTGATGGACAGGTTGTTATAGCTGTAAAGAGCTGCTCAGCCCTTTGAACTGACCCTTTCCTGACCTCGGCTGGAAGAGGTCCCCCCCTGGGCGCACTGAGTGCGGGGAGCCCAGCTCTACTGTAACGAACAGGGGGTCAGGGAGCAGCTGTGGGTTTGGGGCAAGCCATGCAAACCTGCCTAGGCTTTTTTTCACTGTATGATAATGAAAATTGTTACCAAATTATATGGAAGTTTAACAGCAATAGTGGGAAAGAGAGGGTGGAGTCTGATGCATTGGGCTTGATAAATGAAGTGTGAAGTTACCCATCTGGCTCTAGACAGCCCTCTTTTACTCTACGAAAGGGAAACATTTAAAAATAACCATGGTACATCTAGAATCAATGACCCATACAGAGAGCTGGAATAGATCAAGATTTAATGGTGACTGTGGAAGAAATTATCATTTGAAAAGTGAGACAAAAGATGAAAAAGTACAGTTCAATATCTGCACCTGATTCATTTTCAGAAAAGGTCTTAATATTTTTAGTCTGCTAATGATGCTATTGACAATTTTTTCTATTTTACCTTTCAACTGGATCAAGAAAAGTTGTTGTTATCCTAAAGAAACAGTTTGGCTAGAAGATAATTTTTGAATTATTAAATTCTCTGGAGAGAATGTTTCACTTTTCCGTGTCAGTAAACACCCAGCAGAACTGGGCAGCATGGTTTCATAATAATTCTCTCATTTCTCCTCTTAAAGAAACTTGTATCGAGTTATAATAATATTGCCTTAAATGCCTGGGTGTCATACTCTGCTTAATTATTAGTAAATTTTTTTTGCTATATTTTTTTTAGTAAATACATTTACTATGAAACTAGCCTGTCATCAAACAATCAACAATAGATGAAATTAGAGAATGTTAAACTACACTGAAAGTATTAACTCATAGGGAAAAAAACAGTGAAACAGTTTTTTAAAATAAGTCTTTCACATGCAAGAAATGATTAGTCTGAAATGGTTTTATTATGAGACAGACTGCTGTCCATTATTTGTTTCACTGAGAGAAATTTGCATCACGTCTCTAAAGGGAAATTCAGTCAGCTAAGGGAAAGTGTAAAGCTTTGGATGAAGGTCTAATGAGGGGAGAAGTTTGGTAAGAAAAATAAAATTATTTACAATAGTAATATTTTCATAGTCGTGCCAGTTAGATTCTGGAATCTTAGAGTTCTCTCAAAGCCATCACGTAATAACAAGTTGATATAGTGAAAACATAATAAATGTTCAGTAAATAATTTGGACCAAATTACCATTGGTTCATGGTATCTCATGAACCAAAATTCTCCTGGTTCATGAGATAGACAGCAGAGAAGTGTTAATTGATTATTTCCTGTAAGGATCAATAGCTTAAATCCTTGGCTTATTGAAATGGCACAGTGAACAAAATCTATTTTATGAGGTCATTGCTACAACATTTGGTAGATCAGATCACTGTGTATTTTAAGAGTTGTTACATTCTTCCATCTTTTCATAGCCCTTCAAAAAAGAACTTCTTACTCATGACAAATAGTATGAACTTCTGGTTTCCAGTCAAACCCCAACTCTAGTTCCTTATTGTTTCCTGGTCACCATACTTGCTCTTCTCCAACCCCTCTAGAAATACGTAGGTCACACCATTCTTTTACATAACACTATAAAGGTACATATTTCTTTCTAGATAAAGTAAATGCTTGTCATACTACTGCGATAGTCTTACCTCTCAGCAGTGATACCTGGATTACCACATAGATATTTTATATGTGAATTTATTACAACTCTCTGTTCACAATTGTGTCAGTGCATAGTGTGAGAACTGAGTCCTAGCCTGCAGTAATCTTGTTGGATTCAAAGCACAAAAAATAATGTGAGAGTAGAATCCTAACAAAATAGCGTGCACAACACAAACAGGAAGATTTTGGTATATTTTGTTGTTTTCTGTTTTGAAGAAAAAGTTATTTTTCTTGTGCGTTATCTCTTCCATGTGTAAGAAAGTAAAAGAGGTAAATCTTGCTGTTCTCTCCAGCAGGAGAAAGTGTTGGATTACTTACAACTGCTTTGGGTTGTTTACGTCTTTTGTGATTGTTGTGTGTAATCTTAAAACAACAGATTTTTTTTTTCTGTTGGGAAAATCCAGTATCCGTGTTTCTGACATCAGTAGGGATCTCCACCCACAAAGCCGTGTGAACTCCAGTGGGATTTCTGTCATAGCTGTTCTCTCCAGACAGCACGTGTGTCAGCTGCAATGGATACTCACTGAATTAACAACAAGCATAACAATTAACAATGAACTAAGACAAATTCTGAGTTCTCCATTATGAAATTATGGGGGGTGGGAGGGAGGAACACAACAGAAGATTTGGATTTGTTTGATATTTTGTTTGTGTATTCTTTAAAAGAAGAAAAACTATTCACCCATTTTGAAAGTGAACATGTGATTTAGATGCTGCTGCTGAGTACTGTGCGTTACTCAAGAAGATGCTTTGAGGCAGACTGAAAAACAGCCTTGCAGCTTTTGAATGAGTGTAGGAAACACAAACTTCAATGGAGTGGTCAGGCCTCCTGCTGTAGCCCTGCTCAGACATTAGCTGCCCTGGCTGCCCTCTGACTTTCCACCAGTTGCCCATTACCAGGTTGCTTTGCTTTGTGTGCCCCTCCCTGCTCTCTGCTATCTTTCACCTGTTTTGTACTAGGAGTCTTTGAAGCAACCCAGCTTGGTATTAGTAGGCATGAGTGCTTCACGTAGCAGTGGAAATACTGCTTGATTAAACACTGCTCTTGAGAGACCACTCTTATTTTCTTTAAAACTTTTTTGATTCTTTACCTTTGAAAAAACTTTATTTACAGGCTTGGGTATTTACAGAGAACTCTACATCTTACTTTGTGATGTCATTATAGACACAGCAGATAACGGTGTAAAAATGCTCTTTGATACAAGGATTTGAAGCAAGTGGTATTAAAGGATGATCCAGTAAGAAAGTCAAAGAAATTCAGCTCTGTGCGTGTGTCAGGCTCTTCTATTATGCCACGTTGTGAAGGATTGTTTACACTGAGGATTATGTTACCACTTTAGTTTTAATGCTCCATATCTGAAAACTGCGAAGAGATGCATCATCTCATACTTGAATAACTACACGTTATTTTTGATGTATCACTCTTTAGATTTCATGCTTTTCTTTTTGATATGTTGGAAAGATTTTTCAAGTGATGCTTCCAAAACTGACAGATGGCATAAATTTAGTCTTTGTTTATAGTGCAATTAATTTCCCAAACTAAAAGTGATAAATAATTTTCCCACTCTACCGAAGTGCACTTGGTTATTTTTATGTCTTAATAGTTGGGCTAACTTTTTGGAAGGTTTGGATTTATTTCACCTGGACAGGCCTTTTAAGTCAGCATGGGTGACATTTCCTTATTTATTTAAGCTTTTGTGCTCATGGTACAAGAAAGATAGTTAGTGTTGTTTTTCCAGCAGTTTGACAATGATTTGCTGACTACCACTGGGAGATCTGAATGTTGGAGATGGAGATTATTGCGTTTCCAGACTGCAGGATACTGGGGAGCGAATAGATCACAGAGGTGACAAATTTATAATCTGTGGAGACAAAGTGTTAGCCACATCATCAGACAGTTGAACCACAAACTAGTGTTAGCATCAGCTGTCATCATTCCTGTAAGAGAGAACAGTGTGTGCCAGAGGCAAGGGAAAAGAGAGAGGCAGGAGAATCCTGAGCATTGTGTAGTGCTCCATGGCTGCCCATTCTAGCTGAAGGCATGGTGTTGCAGAGAATGAAGAATTCTCATAGATGTATTTTGCTTTATCCACTGAGGTTTCTTCTGCACTGTGGTCATGGTGTGTAGTATGCCCCAAACATAGTTTGCAAACTTTGTAAAAATCAAAACTCTGTCTAAAAATACTCATTTAAAATTAAATGAGTCTAAAGATGGGATTCTCCCTTACAGTTAAAAAAATATATCTTATTCAATTGGGACTTTATTTTTTAATTGTCACCATTTAATTCAGTTTTATGATGGATAAAGCTAAATGAATTTGGTGAAATAACCTGTATACATTACCTATGCAAAAAAAACAGAGGATGACAAAGACTAGACCTAGCCAAATGACATGCTTTTGTCATTGCATGAGACGTGTGAGCAGATGCTTATATAAGTTCATGACTTCAGTCCTAAATGCTGTCAACCCTGTGTTATTAAAGTTTTTCCACACATATAGAACTTGATGTCTCCAGGGATTGGTAATGAAATACAAAGCCTTTTGTTTTCAGGTCAGTGGTTCAAATGTGGTTCAGGTAGATAGTGCCAACCATTATTCCCATTGGATATCTGTTTGATGGCCTATATAAAATGCATTGGTTCTCCAATCCTTGTAGGCAGTTGTGTCTATCACATAAAGCAACTGTTACAGCTGACACTAATTGGTACCCTTGCCGGCTTTCTGAGAGCAGCCAAAAATTAAATGGCTGTAGAAACTGAGCAAGATGCTGTCAGTGCTCTAAGCTGCCTAGAGCATGGCTGTGAGGTAGCAAGAAGCCAATGTATATCTGACTGAAGCCGAGGCTGACTGAAAGCAGAAAGAGAGTGTTGATCTGTTGCATTGCTCTGTATTTTGACTTGCACTGAAAGTTATGGCAACATAGATACACATACATAGATAATCACATACTGGTGAGAGTGCACTGTGGTAAACCACTGGGCAACGGCAACAGCATGGGTAAGAGGGAAGTGGAATCCAGGGCTGGGATGGAGGTGTAACTCATCAGAGAAATTAAGAATAACTGGAAAATAGAACTATTTCTTATTTTGACTCCTAATGAGCTCTTTCTGCTGTTCTAACAGTTTGTTTTGGCTGTAATATTTTACTATTTATTTTGTTTGAATTTTCAATTCTATATGTATAGTTGTTGGGGAATTCCTAAAATATAAACCATGATGATGTTTGAAATAGCTAACAAAGGAAGTTGGCGTTTCTTCCTCTTGAGATGTTCTGTGGAATCAGAGATCTTAGGGACCTGTTACATAGCATGTGTTGTTTTCATATTCTGTCTTATTTTTGTAAATGACAGCAACCCCAAATGGGATGCATAAGCAACAGTAGCAGAAGAAAATCCTACTGTAGATTACTGAAAAATATGAGTAGTTTAGCCAACTAAGAAGACTTGTAAAGGTATGTAGTACCCCAGCTTGTAATTTATAACCCTTAATTATGTTTCCATATCATCATATACTAGAGATTATTCAGCCTGGGTGGTGATGCAGCAGGTGAGACACAGGTAAGAAGCAGGTTGAAGTAACATGGCTAAACATGAAAAATATAATTCAAAATTGAGATAAGTGAACCAAAAAGATAGCATGAGTTGTATCCAGAGGATTAACTGAGACGCAGACTTTCCAAATGCAGAGTTTGTGGGGGAGACTGGAAAAGGCTGTCAGGTATTAAAGGGAAAGCAGTAATACCAGGAGGAAAGATAGAGTTGAGAAAATTTTTAAGATCTGCAAATAAGAGCTTGTTCCACTCTTTCTACAAAGGTAAGCTGAATGGTTCCATCAGATACGCCTGTGGATCTGCTGAAATTAGATTCAGCTCCAAATTATGCTGGAGAGGGTGTTTGTACAACTTTATTATACCGTGGTCTTTCACTTTTTGCCAGTTGCATTTGAGCAAGTCAGCATTTTCTCATTTTTATTTTCTGTTCAAAATTATCAATCAGATAACTTCTGACAAGGTTCCCTGGCCTACCAAGTAATTTGTGAGTGTTGTGGTTTAACCCAGCAGGTGGCTCAGCACCACACAGTGTTTGCTCACTGCCCCCCCTTCCCAGTGAGATGGGGGAGGGAATAAAAGAAAAACAACAAAGTAGAACTGATGGGTTGAGATAAAACTATTTACTAAGATAGAGAAAAGGAAAATTGTTATGACTATATATATATACACATTTATATATATGTAAACGTATATAATAAGTGATGCACAAGTAATTGCTTACCACCCCTTGACTGATGCCCTGCTAGTCCCCCAAGCAGGGGAAGAGAGCAAGATAAACTCACCCACCCTTCAGAACTCCTCCTGCTTGATGTTATATCTTTTGGAATATCCCTTTGGCTGGTTTAAGTCAGCTGTCCTAATTCTGTTCCCTCCCAGCTCCTTGGCCCCTTTGCTATGAATGGCCTTGGCTCTATGCAACACTGCTTAGCAGGTGACTATAAACATCGGTGTTGTTATCAACATGTGGTTCTATCTCCTGGAACCGAAACATGGCATCGTACCAGACACTCTGAAGAAGACAATTCCATCCCACCTAAAGCTAAAGCTAAGACAGTGAGAACTATGGAAGCATGATCAATCTTAGTTGAGTCTGCACAAACCCATAACATGCGAGAGTTCTTTTGATCAGGTATCATCATTGCAGTAGATATTGTTCTTGTTTGGATCTGAAAATAAATATTTGGTTATCTAAAGTGAATTCCCATTATTACGAATTCACAATTTACAATCTGGAATTTTCAAATATTAGATTTTTAAATTTGCCATTTCTGCAAATCTTCCTGGGAGTGCATTGATTTGTTGAGTAAATAAGTTGATAAATCCTGTACAATATTTGAAATCTTCTCCTATAAAGTTGATGCAGTTAGTCATTATTTTGCAGTATCTGCTCAGTTTGCTTTCCCAGTAATATTACTGAGCTTTCTCTAAACTGAATAAAGGAAGTTCTTTTTTTTCTGTTTATTGAGCTCCCAAACAATATTTTAGTTTAATTTTAGCAGTAGGGCATCTAGTAACAATGATGGTGCCATAGGGCGTGCTGTATTTAATAAGGCCAACATTTGGTCTTTCTGACTTCTGAAAAATATGATTAGAATTACTTTCAATCTTTTGGTAAAGGTGGATTTGAAAGTGTGTTCAGGAAATGAGACGTAATTGATGTATCCACTCATTGGCTGTATGGCATGTTTATTTTAAGACATAATTTACCTACATGTGGCCTAATTATCTTACATTAGACCATCCTGAAAATACTTAGGTATCTGGCCTTCTGTTTATCTTTGGAGATGTGTACCAATCCTAAACCCAGATCTGTGGTTGAGAGTGGGTAGGAAGTTGGAGGAGAGGCAGAAGAGGATTTGAGAGGGGTGAGGGTGTCATGCTGGAGAAGTTTTTTAACTGTTTTGCTTGCCTGTAGGTGACACTGTTGCATCATTTATCTGTACATTTTCACATATCATGTCCAGGGACAAAAAAAAAAAGTTTCATTAAAATAATTTGAGAGACAATCAGATAAATACAGTACAGTAATGATTCCTTAAGCCTTAGTTAAAGCATAGAGTCCTAGAATACAACTAGATTAATGGCATGTTCTTCTTCCCAAAGATGGCAGCAGCTCATAACATTACTTCTGATTAACTAGCTCACTAGCATTGCTTCTTCAGCACAGTATCCCCTTGACAGCCAAGTTGCTAAAAGGATTGCTCTGCATGTTTCTGCAGACTAATGTAATAAACCAGGATGATAATACGCTGTTGGAAAAAATATCTTAATTTGCTTCTACGTTATGGCAATATAAAGTTAAAATGTTTTTCTTTACTCGAGTCATTTAAATTAATAATGTGTGCCATTAAGCCAAGTCTCACAGACTACTTCTTTGCTATTAAGTATGCTGGCTGCGGAGAAGATGAAATATTCCGTGAGGCTCGAGCAGTCTTCTGTCTCTGAGCTACGGTGTGCCTGCTGCCAGATGTTCAGGTGCTGCTGCTGCTGCTTTGACATGTATATCTCTTCCAGGCAAAAACCAATATATACATCAGCCCAGGTGCGAGGTGGCCTTGCCAGGAAACCTGCCTCCTCCTAGCTGTGACACTCGTCCACTCCCCGTCAGAATGTGTACCTTAGGAGGGGATTGTAATTAACCCCTGCAAAGCGTGGGTTTCACTGAAGTGATGTGCACGGTAATGATATTGTTAGGTTCCTTAATTTCCAGTTTCACCATCAATTATGCCATGTGTTTCATCCAGTTGGTGCTACCCTCCCAGTGTTAATTATAACCTACAAGACTGTTACAGTTAATTTTATGGCAAGCATATTGTCTCTTCAAGGCTCCACGGCAGCTCATAAATTATCTTGAAGGTAAAATGTAACTTAGGGAACTAGTTATGAAAATTCCATCCATCTCGCTTAGGAGGTGCAGCTGCTACTGTCAGCTGCCTCGCCGCCGCGTTGTGAAGGAATTACGGTGGGTCAGGCCTGGCGGCTTGGCCCGGGCTGTCACGGCACGGGAAGGCTGTCCTGGCCTGTCAGACAGGGGCCTTCTGCCAGTCCCTGGTGGCTGCGCTCTGCAGGCAGCGAGAGGCAGGTAGGGCAGGTGGATGGTCCCCAAGCTGTCTCTATTCATTACTTTACAGAAACTTGCTTCAGGTAGGCAGGTACGGAGACCTTGCCACCGTTGTCATAATGTTAGGCATCATCTGCAAAGTGCAAGATAGATAACTCTATGAACAACTCGCTGTTCTGCTGGGCTGCGGCAGCCGGGAAGGGTGATTAGTGCTGGAGCAGCACATGAAATAGCTCGCTGGTTTGTAAAATGACTGCGGGTTTAATTGTAGCAGCCGCCTGCTTTTGGAAGAGCACATCTGCTTGCTTTTATTTCACACTCACCGTGTGACGAGGTGCAATTCCACTGCGAAGCAATTTGTGTTAGAGCTTCACATTAAGTAAATTAGCGTGGTTCTGTAGTGGAATTATGACATCTGTGTGTGTGTGTCCTGGTTTTTGCTGAAGGAATTGCAAACACATATTTTTCTATTTAAAAAAAAAAAGAGCAACTGAGTACTCAGAACAATGAACTGAGCATTCAGTGCTACTTACATTTTTATATTAAACTTGTATTATTTCTTAAATGCCTTATTCTTCTCTTTATAGCAATTATATAAGGCTATCATAAAATATAATGCCTCATACTGCTATCTCTTCCTTTAATATTTAGTATTTCAATAGTTCTAAATGCTGTCAAGCTTTGGGTGTGTTTTTTTTTTTTTCAAGAATGAAACCTCAGTACAAATCAAATTTCCTGTGGAGCTTTTTCCCTTCCACTCTTTTACCTTTCAAAAGGACTTCTGTGTTTACAGTGCTGTTTCCTAACCTCATTTACAGCTGGGAGGGCACATGAGAAGGAGCACTGAAAGCTGACACTGAGCACATTTCCATAGGCAACCGCTGTGCAGATGTGAATGTACAGACCATTGTGAATGGGTAAATGTTGAGAATTCAATTGAGGAGAAAACGATCCAACACAATAATGAAAACCAGCGAGGATAATGCAACTAAATATATATATTCATTTGTTTTGACAGTCTTCATTCAGTTTAATTATTAGTACTTCATTTTAATTATTGTTCTTTTTACAGTGATAATTTTTTTTTAAATAATGCTTTGTAAATTGAGTCTTTTATACATTTGCAAAGTGGGAGAAAAAGGCTGATTAAAGAGTGCATATTAGTGCACTTCTAATGCATGTTCATTGTTGCTTTCCCCTTGGAATTTACTGTAAATTTGCCTTGTAATGTCTTTTAGACATTCTTTTCCCTGAGGCATCTCTGTGCATTTCAGTGTCGGCAGAGAAGAAGCTCAGAAGTTTCAACTGACCAGAATGCTGTATTTGTTTGTTTAGCTTACATGGAGGAAAGCTGTGCATTAGGCACAGCCATGGGCAAAGTGAAGAGTAAAGTCCAGATCACCTCAAGGGCAGACCCAGAGGCATTGCTCCTCAGAGGTCAGGTTCTTTCTAGGCTTCATACTCTCCTCCCCTCCCATGGAAGAAGTAGGGGGGAAAAAAAGGATAACTGTGCTGCTAACTTATACCCTTAAGTGTAGTGTTGATGCACCTGGTCATCTATGTCATTACCTCCTACGCTGCAGGATGCCAGTTCCTTTACAAAGGTTATCCATCAGTTTGCCAAAGCACTCCCTCCTTTGTGGGCTGTTATGCACCACAGCTGGGAAGTATCTGCTATAATACAATTCCCACTAATTTTTTTATAAATTTGCCAAGGTAGAGGAGGCTGGGGACAGAGAAGTAGTCTGAGAATTTAATGTCTCATTCTGCTTCCTGAAGGGATAATGAGACTGCTGAACATCTGAGAGTGCAACATTTGTTTATTTTGTATAATACTGTATGAAAGTGTTTTGATTATCATCATCATAGTCTCAGGTTAATTTTACAATCATCACAATGTCACTAAGTCTAAGAGAATTGCTTTTGATCTAAGTGCAAGTGGGAAGAAAATCAGGACACAGGTCCTAGTATATATTCTTTCTGATTGGTACTTCGGCATGTATAATTGTCATTAACAAACTAATTCTCTTTTGAAAGTAAGAACTCTTTTTTTGTGCAGTTGAATAAGAAAACCTTTCTCAGAATGAAGTGCCTGTGTTTCTTGGCTCTTTGCCTAATTGAATAGGAAAAAAAAAGTCTATTTGGAAACCAGCTGAACAATGTGTACATAGCTAACTTCAAAAGTAATGCCTCCCATTTCTTCCCTTGGAAACTACAACAGGTGAAAGAGCACAACTATTTGATAGAACAGATTCTCAGCTAAAAAACACTATTTTTTCAACATAGTCCCAGCTGTGCATTTTCACCAGTGATGAACAAGAGCCCGTGTCCCACTTTTGCACCATCAGAAGTGACCCACTGTTTCATAGCTGCTGTGAATATGGGAGTGTCATTGCCTGCACAGTCCAGCTCCTCATTGTGCTCACATCCACATTTTGGTCTCCATCAACATTCAGCAAACATCAGTGAATGTCAGTGAGTGCCATTTTTTTGCATGGAGGAATTCAATGACACACCTTTTCTTCATCTGCACTTCTGTGTCAGATGCCATTCTATCAGAGTACCCCTCTGCTGCCATCTGTCACACGGTAACAATATGTAACGGAATATTGGTGGGAAGGTTGAACCTTTACTGCTATACTACCAACATCTGTCTTTGACATCGTGGGCCAACATAATTAAACAGGAGGCATTACTTTTGGAACAGATCATAATATTATGATTTTTATTTTCCAGAAAGAATACAGTAGCTGTGAAGTAATAGGAGACAGAATAACTTAAGAATTGACCGTGCAGTTGTTATGGACAAAAGTTTTTAAAAATGTTTTTTCTTGCTAAACACAACTCAGTGTGGTCTTACGTATTTCTAAGGCAAGAAGAAAAAGGATTTTCGAAGTAGCCTCAGTATTTCATAGTCCTTAGATTCCCAAACACATTTTTTTCCATGATTGCAGATTCTTTTATATGAAACACACAGAATTTATTCATTTTTTATTAAAATTCATTTAAAAAGTCAAATGTTTACCAATTTAACTGAGCTATCAGCCAAATGAATTTGTAGGAATAAAATCATTTTGTTGCTAAATCATATGTAAATACTGAAAGGATTAGAATCAGCGATAGCCTGCAGAGGTAAGTGCTGAAGCTTGGTGCTTTAAAATTTTTATAGAAATCATAGTTTTTAATGGTTCTTAGTAACAAAAAAAATAAAGTAAATTGATTTTTCCGCTTGGTAGCAATTAGAAGTCCCAGTAACGCAGGAAGATCTCTGCATGCATTGAATCCTGTGAAATCAGTGAAGCTCTGAATGAAGTTGATCCACCTGCTCATTCAGTTTGCCCATGAAAGCAAGATATGGACACTGGTCTTCTCTCCTGTTTTACTCCACTATAGCTTGTTTTGATGTGAAACAATTTCCTCTATTTCACAATATTCTCATACATTGCACTTTGATACTCTGAGGTGGAAAAATCAGTGTCCTTCCCTGCTCATCTGGGCCTTCTGGTGATCTGCCTGCTGTTTGTGTGTAAGAGCCCTTTTGTAATTTGCCTTGGGTGAGAAGCTGAAACCTTTCAGAGTAGGGATTGCTCAGAGCACCACAACAGTATGCACTTTTAATTGTGCAATTAAAGTCACCAGATCAAGAAACAGAATCTTGATGTGTGTTTGCCTCCTGTCTCAACAGAATTATTGAACAAGATAATTTCTAGAATGCATGTTGTTTGCTTTAAAGGAATTTAGATTGCAACAGAGTAAACAGAATTACTGCTGTTTAAATTTGAACCTGTTGGAAGCAAACTACCATAGATCCATGTCTGACTTCTTCTCAGTAGCTACTGTTATGAAATACAGAACTTTCTGTCTAACTAAAGCTTAGAAGCATATAAGTTAGCACACTCACGCTATTGGTGATTTGGAAAAGTGCTAATGGATGTTTTCTGCATGCTCTAATTGCAAAGGGATATGGAAAATACAAATGCAACAAATTCTTTTTCCTTCTACTTTCGCTAATTTTTATCTTAGAAAAATGAAATAAAGCAAAATATGAGAAGAAAAAACATCTCATTTTTGTTCATGTGCAATTCTAAAAATGTACTAAGAGGTATAATTGATTATGAATATGAAAGAAGAATTTTACCTGCTCACTTTTTGCTTAAAGCTTTTTGCTTTATTTAGGCATATTACCTTACACACATGCACACACATGTACCCCTATGAGATTTATTGGCGTTTGTATGGAAAAATGAAAGGATTTTCATGTTTTGTAAGAAATTTAATACACTCTCGCAGATGGCCCAGCTCAGGTGTGATTTTAATTATGAGATAAAACAAAGCCCAACACAGTAGGAAGTAGTCTTAATAAATGACCTGAAGCTTTTGTCTTCATGTGTCAAAGAGCCTTTTTATTGCATGATGAAATATTATTTTTATAATTTTTTACTGTTTCTTAAAATCTTGGGGAAAAAATACAAGGGCTTCCAAAGTTCATCTGAATTATTTTGGTCAAGTAAAAAATAAAAATGTTTTGTGAATTTCTCATTTCTTCTGCATGGGAATGACAGAAAAAACATTGCATTAACAATGAAACGTGCATGGACACAAATTCTGTTTTGTTTGCTTACAAATAAAACCTCTTCTAATTGCATGTTGTCCTTGCTTGTTGATGCAGCACATTGCTTAATCGTAACAAAAGCTGGGAGGGTTTGCTGAGCACTCATTTCTGATGATGTATCATCAGGAATTAAACATAAACCCTACTTTGGTATTCAGCCTTCATTATTAAAATAAAAATAGTATGATACTTTTGTTAAATATTTCTGATATATTGCAATAATCTTGTATTGTTTTTCCCTTAGTGGGGAATTACGAGGACCTCATGTTAGGACCTCGGTGTCCTGACATACTTAATTATCCATAGATAATGGTTTTCAGCAGTAGCTGTTCTGACCATCACAACCTCACTGTTACAGGCTTAATAAACATTTGCAGACTCAGGTGCAGAGCACCTATGTACTACAGAAACAAACAGCTGGGGTTGCTCTCTGGTGCTATACATCACATACAGTACCTCATTTGTTTTAGAAAGCCTAATGGTGCAAATGGCAAGCTTTGTCCTATGGTGGATGGTGCCAATATGTTTACTGCAGGCACGCTAACTACTCTTTCATGAGTCCTTTCATTGTCTTTTCTAATACAAAAATAGCTTGGAAAGCTGCAAGTCTTGAAGCTTCTTGATTGTATGCTGTGTACTGATGGAATGATTAAAACCTTTGTTTTAGAGATCAGGACTTTTGGAACGTGACTGGTAGCCTTCCAGGCTTCAGTTTATCGGCTGCAGATATGTGATGGAAAATCTTCAGCAACTAATCACAGAATCACTAAGGTTGGAAAGGACCTATAAGATCATCTAGTCCAACCATCCACCTATCACCAATGGTTCTCGCTAAACCATATCCCTCATCACAGCATCCAAACGTTCCTTGAACACCTCCAGGGTCGGTGACTCCACCACCTCCCTGGGCAGCCCATTCCAGTGCCTGACCACTCTTTCAGAGAAGTAGTATTTCCTAATATCCAGCCTGAATCTTCCCTGGCACAGCTTGAAACCATTCCCTCTAGTCCTATCGCCAGTTACACGAGAGAAGAGGCCGACCCCCAGCTCACTACAACCTCCTTTCAGGTAGTTATAGAGAGCAATAAGGTCTCCCCTGAGCCTCCTCTTCTCCAGACTGAACAATCCCAGCTCCCTCAGCCGCTCCTCATAAGGCCTGTGCTCCAGACCCCTAATATGGACCCCTAACTAATAATGCTTTTCATTAATGATTTCATAAGCTAGGCATATTATTTGTTATGGTGCTATGTTTTTAGTACAGAAACCTATTTTGTCATGGAAAAACTGTGTATGCTAGTGTTATTTGAAAATGCTGGGATAAGTGGCTTCTTATCTGCGCTGATGCTTGTAATCTTGTTCAAACCTCAGAATGCATTTAGTTTTACACATGGAGCTGCACTGCACTCTAATTTAGTTGGTGATGCATGTTGACTTTGAATGTTAATATATGTATAAACTTGAAGAAATCAGTCATCCTAATTAGAAAATAGGAATACTATTCCATCGCTTTATGTAATAATAGATAGAGGAACTTAGTTTAGGAAGTACATTTTGTAAACAAAAGCTGTAATTGCTAACTACTGTATGGTTTGATTGCCTAATGTCATGAAAGTAGTAATACTTGAAATGTTACCCCGCAAACTGTTTGTCATTCAGTCCACAAAAAAATATTTCTCTTCTTCATATGTTTCCCCATAGATTTCAGTACTTTCAGCAAAGGCCTAAAGAGGAAATATATTTCTTCCTGCAGTTTCCCACCCTCCCCCCTGCCCTACTGTCCTTTGTCTTAATCCTTTCTTATTTCTTGATTCTAAGGATTCCATTGTATTCAAGTATCTCTCTTCCAGTCATGTACATGAAGGTTTAATACAAGTGATGATCTAGAATTAATGAGTAATTACGTGTTTTAGTGACTTGTCATGCACTGGGTGTGGGAACATTAGAATAGTGGAGGGTTTATACCCTACATTACAATTGAAGTTAGGATTAGGATGTTGCTTACCAAGATAACAACAGTGGCTTTGGTGAAATCTTGAGGAAAGGGTTTTCATTCATATTTGTCACCATGCACATGATAGATTGTGTCTTTCTACTTGCTAACACAGCTATGCTGATGGGCTTGTGCAGCTGGACATGCTGGTGGCCATGTCTTTGTGGCTGGGTAGCCTGGCCATGCAGGTGTCATTAAGGTCAGATAAAATCCAGAGTAGCCATAGGGTGCTGGTTTTACGTGTAGTCCACCAGCAATCTGTAGTGCTATTTCCCCATCAAACAGTAGACACAGTGCTTTCTTCCCCTTAATTTTTAATGTTACAAGCTTGAAAGTCACTCGAGTAACACACACATGACTTCTAGGATTAAAATTCAGCTTTGGATTAATTGCAGTTGTATTCATTTTAAATTGAATGCACTTCAGAATTCTGCTCGTAACCATGCTGTTGGTAACCTACATCCTTTTGAGTCATTAACAAAATGTAACCAATCTTCATCTGTTTTATTTTTTTAATCTTCAATGTAATCAAGGCAAGAAGCTTTTGGCTCACAAAAGTAAATGTTTTCAATTGTTTGTTGTCAGATCCCACAATTTTCTCTACAGCAGGCTTAGATGAAACAGAAAACTGATATACTGAACCACTGGAATTGCAGTCTTGTAATTTAGAAATATCCACTTTATCCCTTATTATTTCTTCACTAAGATTCTTCAGTCTGAATCTGATATAGGTAGGAGCCAAGACAAATAGAAAGCATTTAGAGTCATTCAGACCAGTTTGGATTCCATGAGAATGTAAAGCCAAAGAGTCCTTGGCTTTGTTTCATGCATCTTACAAGGATCAGAAGTGCATTTAAGTCGTAATATTCACTGTGGCTATGTGCTTCTATAACATCTGCAAGCTTTTATTTTCAACAACATTATAAAGATGTGAAAATAAGTAGGCAGTAAATTCTCTTAATTTGCCAGCTAAAGAGCTTGGTGGAAGGACCTTTAACTCTCCAGGGATAGTGCATACAATAAACTTTTTCCAGTCCTTCCTAGCAGGAGCTAGAACACAGTCATACCATCAGTGCCGTAGACTTGCCTGTGTAAAGAGAAGCGCGGGTGCCTGTCTGCTCTGTGCAGGCATTGCTCTTACAGGACTGATGTGTGTTATGAGCTGTGATCCCATTAAATGCTTCTGAATGCACAGCTAACTTGCTGTGCTTGTTAAGAGAAGGTGCTGCAGCGGATAGTATTTGCAGGAGTAAGCCATAATTTTGCTTTTGTAATTTATTTGTGTACTCGTTCTAGAAATATTTGTCAAACAGCTTCAAAAGCTAATAGTGAATGTTCCTGTTACTTAGCAAGAAAAACCACTGAAAATACATTTTGTTCCTGTGAACAGGAGTCCTATTCATAGAATTATAAAAAGTATTGGAATAAGCTCTTTCTCTCATTTTGGTGTGCTCTTTCTAGACCAGCCTATTCAAGGTTTGCATGCAAGCACACACCTGATTGTCCTGTGTTTACTGAATTGATTCCTGAGTCCTTTTAGGGAGCAATTTGTCAGAATATCATTTAGAATTTGCCTTGCTAGCCCTGTCATTTTACATTGAATAACTTGAAATGCAGAGTGTATTTTAGACTATTTATTCTATGTTAGATAGCGTTTTGAAATTCCTGGATAAAGTTGCTAGGCAATAAATTTAACAATTAAAAAGGAAGAACCTTCATGTTTGCAAAATGCATGTTGAGAAAGCAGTATGGCAAAAACATTGTAATACAGTTCTATACAGCTGGGAGTTGGAGCTTTAATGATCATTGTTATCTGTTGGTGAATGCCTTTCAAGTAGAGGTATAGCAATGAATAGAAAAACGCCGTAATAAATTGTGGATAGAGAATGTGTCCCTCACCGCGGTGTGTATATGAGGATGGGACCCTTTGGGTGTGTAATTAGCTCTGAATCAAAGCAGATGAAATAATAATCAGTAACATCTAGTTTAAATGCATGTTACAAGAATACACATTTCGTATTTTTATCTGTCAGGCTGTAGTACGTATTTCTTTGTGCAGTAGATTAGTATCTCGTTTTTTCTTCTGAGTCTCATAATGTTTGCTATGAATTTCAGTTCCCAATAGATGAATGCAGTCCAAAGACCGAAGTACTACTGACATCTAGTAGGTTTTGAATATCCACAGAAGTCCTTTGTCATCCATAGCAATGACAAATTGGTAGGAAGTCTCTGCCTCAATTGAAATATACTTTGTGTGGAGGAACTCTCAAGTAGGCTTTGAAATAGCTTAAAAACACATAATTTTTGCAGAAGACCACTAATACTAGTTATTAAAGTAGCCAGCATAAAATGCGTGATTCTAGAGTAGTATAAAGATAACATTTGGATTTGTAGGCCAGCAAAGCCTGAGCTTTCACGTCACGTGTCTAAAGACTTAGCTTTTTAAAATGTTCACTGATGCTTGCTGTACTCCTGCATTTAAAGATAGTATCACCCATAAAAGCAATCTGAGTTAGAATTTAGTTCTTTGTTCCCAGTTTAAGGTTACCTTTGAGAAAAACAGTTAATAAACAGATTAACAGACTATAGCAAATAATTGCATTCTGCATAGCTCAGTTTGTAAACGTTCACACAAATCTCTCCAAACATTAAAAAGAAATAGTTTTGAAAGAGTATGGATGCTGTTTTGTTAGCTGAGAGTATTCTAATTCTACATAGAATTAATCCAATGGATTATAAACTCAAGAATTAATACAGTACTTTTCAGTTACTGCACACATCTTACTCTGGGGCTAGATAACCTTAAGACATCCTTTCCACATCTGGGGTCAAGCACCAGTAAAAGTTGTCATATGCTTAGACTTCATCTGGGCTGGCATTTCTGACAGACGTGCAAACAGATGCAGGCATTGTTGCTAATGACAGGTGATTATAAGTGGCGTGGGTGCCAAGGTAATTAAACCATGCCTTGACAGGAACATTTGGTGATATGGTATTTCAGCATTAGAAAAATTGTTGCAACACATTTTTCCCTGCTAGGCTGTAGACCTGAATATCATTCATTTTGATTCTTTGGCCACAGTACTCCAAATCTGGAGTTTTACTCACTGCTTGAAGTATGGAAGTATTCACTGTACGAAAATGGGCAAAACCAGCCAGCTGAATAGAGCTGGTGCTTGTGAGAAGGTTTTTGGAGCTTGGATTTGAAGCATCTGGTTCTAAGAAGCCTTTTAGCATATAAATACAGTATAAAAATCCAGCACGGAAGGATTGGAGGTATTATCTTCCTTCGTGACAAGATAACGGCTACTGTGCCAGATTTATGAATGGCTGAATTATTGTGATATTCTTTGTTGTATATTTCTTATTGGACATCTTAACTGCTTTTATGGCTGCAAATCTTAGTTTCTAAATCTAGTTAAGGTTTTGTGTATGAATGTACTTTACAATGAAATAAAGATTATTCTCAGAATAGAAGTAAGGGTTGCTTTAGAAATGATATATTTTACTTGATATTAGAGCTCTTACAGACTTAAGGCGGTGTATTCTCAGGTCGTGGAGCAATTTCATAGTTTAAGATGGCTTTGTATTCCTCATTCAGTTGTGTAGGGTTTTTTTTGTTTGTTTGTTTTGTTTTTTACTGGGAGTGAATAATGATAAAGATCCTTATTTATCCTGCAGTTCCTAGCGACTCCTTATTTAAAGTGAGTCCTTCACATATTGCACAAGAACTACGGAAGAAAATTGGTTCAATTCTATAAATGAATCTAGGCTGATTTCATAAAATGTGTAAGGGTAGTTCTCCATTATTCTGTGTGGAATTCTTAATGATTGTAGGATGGAAGTCCACACTGTTGGTGTACCTTTCATATTTTCCTTGGCTTTGGAGCTGTGGTGTTTGATATAATTAATCTCATCTTAACTTCAGGACTTCAGCAGTTTTGGGAGAGGTCCTGCCTATCGGCCAGTCAGGGCATTCCGGATAGGAATAATTTCACTCCTCCAGTTGGTCTGAACATCACTAAAGCAGCACAGGAAGCTGCTGCAAATAGGAGTCTGTGTGAAGTATGATCGTAGTACTTGGGTTGAGTACCTAGCAAAGGGAATTGGGAATCTAGTAACTCTTTTCATTTTAAGCTGGAACTTAAAAATTATATTTAAAATATAGTGAAATTCAATCAATTTTCACAGTGTTTACTTGAAGAGAGTTAAAGGATGTGTTAGATACCTTGCTTCCATATTATTTAGAAAAGAAGGTAGAATGGGGTTAGATCCATCAAGATCACAGGTACATTTTTAACACCCTCTGTTGCTTTTTTCCCCCATCTCTGGATCCAAGTGCCTCAGACTTCCATCCGCTGCTTCTTTTAAAGACTGTGCTAACACAGAGTTATTGTGCAATTCACACATTTGTAGAATAGATTCTGGCCAAAATTTGCATGGTCTGAGGAAGAAGTATATTGGATGGAGTCAAGTATGGTGGCAGTAACGGTGTGCCTGCTGTATACAGCAGAGGCAACCTAACAAACCATAGTAATGCCTCTGAAAAAGCTGAATTAGGGGATCACTTGTAAAGATGATAAAGCTGAAGAGTGGGAAAATAGCTTCAGCATCTTTGATTTTAAAATTTCTACATACAGGAGCATTTCAGAAGTTTTAAAAAGCTGGGGTGCTTTCCCTTGTGTTTAGCACAGGCTATGCAAAATATGATTCCTGCTTTCTGTTTGTGTCTTTTAACTACTAAAGGAACTGTTGGAGAGGGAAAAGGATTTGGATCCCTATAGGAAAGGGAAGTGTAACGTATAGAAACAATATTAGTGTCGTATTTGGGTCCATCACAAAGTGTGTGTGCTTATGCACACAATACTCTATATAACCTTTGTTGCAAGGTTTTAATGTTACGTGCAAGTAACCTTGCAGCTGCCAGTTCATTTTACTTCTGATATTGCCTGCTAGTTCCTGAAGCAGATATAAACTATGGTTTTTTTTTTTTTTTTTTTTGATCTTCCATTTGCCAGACTTTCATTATATCATGGCTACAGTCACAATGTCAGCACGTAAAATGTTAAACATCGCTGGTCTGAAAGAAGCTTCTATTGTCTTCTACTTCTGGTGCCTGGGGATTCTTTGCAGTCTTGCAGTGGTGGTTCTGTCAGCGTAATATGTCATGAAGCATTTCTCAGTAATGACAGACATTGAATATGAGTGACGGGAACTCTGACCGAGTGAAATGGGTTCAATTACCAGAGATGTAGGGTTACCTGAGATAAAACCAAATGGTCCAATTGTGCTCGGGTTTGACCCTTTGACACCCAGCTACCCGGCAGCAAAGACAAATGGCTGATTAACCATCCCCTAACTCTCCTTTTCTGTGATAAACTTGTTTGGATTTCCTTGTCTGAATAAAAATCTAAGTGTGGCATGTTTCTAAAAGGAAATATGATAGGAAAACAATGGGTACTGGTGCTAGTCATTTTCTTCCCTTACTGACACAAAACAGAAAGCTGTCATTCTATCTTGGAATGTATCTAGGACATAGTGTCCAGAAATCAATACAAGATAAATGATTGCTCTCTTAGCCTCACCTTTCTTCTGCTGCCACGGTTACGTTGCTCCTGTTCACCTGTAGCCAACCTGACGCCAGAATAAATGAGAGAACCTGCCGTGAAAAGTATCTTCTTGGGGGTTTTGTATGGAGGGTTTTTGTGGGTTGGTTTTTTGGTTGGTTCTTTGTTTTTTGTTGGTGGTTTTTTTTGTTGGTGGTTTTGTTTTTTTTCTTTTTCTATTTGGTGGGAGTGTGTGCAGGGGGTTGCTAGTCAGCATTGAGTGCCGTTTTACACTTGTTCTAGTCCAGTGCCTACAGCTCCCAGATAGAGTTATAGCAAGCTCCCTAATTAAACTGTCGCTGTCTGCCCTCACTTGACTGCCTTTACAAAGTCATTTAACTAACAGACATTCCTGACTATTAAAGCTAGGAGCAGCATGTCTCCAGTGCTGGAGATAAAATGAATGAAATTTGTTAATCTCCACTGACACTTGATCCTAGATGTCGAACTAACACTGTTGCACCTGAACTTTTTCTTTATTGTAATTACTTCTCATGTTATTATTTCATAAAATAAATTGGAGGAAAATTTCAACAAGTATTAAATTATTTGAGTTGATTTATGGATGCTGAGTGAATATGGCATTCATCTCATGCATTCTTCAAAAGCACCTTTCAGTGGATGTTCAGAGCTGGATTCAAGGATTGTGCTAATAGAATGCTATAGTAGGTTGATGCATTTCCTTCATTGTAGAGGAACAGCATTTCTAAATCCTAGGCTTTTTATTAAGGAAGGAAAATTTAACTTTTGTGATTTTATCCACTGTTAATTTAAACAAATAATTTGAGTGAAAAACAAAGACATTTTAAAATAACACATTAAAATAATTGTATGCCAATAGTAACATTAGTCAAAATTACAGAGCAAAATGCAGCTCTTTTTGAAGGAATAAGCATTAAAAAAAAAATACTTTTATTTTCTATCTCCTGTATTTGTTCTAAGTTCTTTTTCTCTGATTCATAGAGTTTAAGGCCAGAAGGGACCATTATATCATCTATTTTGACCTCCTGTGTATCATAAGACATTACATTTCACGTGGCTGTCCCTGTATTGAGTCCAATGATTTGTCTTTAGTTTTAAATGCATGTTTTAAAGTTGTGTCTATTGGTTTGAGGACAATGGAAGTGGAAAATCTACCAATTCTCTTGAATGTAATTGTTAATCATCCTCCCAGTTTAAAAGTCCTAATTTCTGTCTAGAGTCATGGAATCATTTATGTTGGAAAATACCTCTAAGATCAAGCATTTGAATGTTTGTCTTAAACCATCTTTCAAACTTCAGTCCTAACGATAATGTTTTCAGCTAGATAAGAAAAGCAACGTTTGTGTCCTGTTTTTTCTCTCAACTGAAGTACATAGGTTGCTCCAAAGGTAGTGCCTCCTATTTATTTGCACAGAAACTGCAACAGATACGAAGAGCACAATAACAGTATTTGATAGAGTAGATTCTCAGCTCCAGAACACTCTTTTTCAACATAGCCCCTACCATTGTCTCTGCGTTTTTGCCAGTGATGAACAAAAGCCTGCATGCCAGGATCATCATAATCTATTCAGTTCCGTTGTGTATCTGTGCAGTTACATTGTTTTAGAAAATTATTCATTAGTTTTCTGTTCACAAATATTAAATCCCCAATATACAGATAGAATTCTAGGGAACGTGCTGCTGATCATTAGGTGTTATCAGTCCTCTGTTTTTAGCATTTGTCCTTTACAACTAATAGTTGACAACAAAAGTGTTTTCTGATTTCTTCTTGAAATAAGATTTTGGTCGGATGGGATTGGATTTCTTGAAATAGGATTACTCATGACCTTTCTGCTCATCCCAAAATGAGCTTGGATATGGCTCTTTATGCTGTTATACTTTTACAATAGATTAATACTGAACTTCAGACTGACTCAGCAAAAAAATATGTACCTATCTACACAACAGTCTCTTGTCAAAATAGTCTCTTAATTGCTCACATCTTCTAATGTCTATGAATTTACAATCCCAGTGCAACTTTTGTGTAGTCATTGTCTCCAGTGGAGCAGTGGTATTGCAGCTGAATGAAAACATGATGTGGGGCTCCAGAAGTATAAGCCCACTAAGTTTAGTTGGGTGTAGTCAGAAAGTTGTATTGTTCATTCGAAGAAATACGCTCTGCATTTGTTTTATTCACTTATGTGAAATATGCCCTGTGTTGTGTAGAATTTACTGCTTTAAGTAGACATTCTTGAAGTAAAGCAGAAGTGCAGTTAACTGATATAGGTAGGGCTTTGGTAGAAATACAGATGGCTCTATTTTCATTTTTTTGTGTTATTTAAAAAAATATATTTTCTTATAAAACTAACAGGGCAGATAGAATTCTATGAAAGCTGCGTCACTTTGCAGATACGATTAGTGATACATGGTTGATTCACGTTCCAAACGTGGACATAACATATGTTAGCAGTATAAAGGTGCTGATAGTCATAGTTTATTTGTCATTCATATGAGCAACTCAGTTGATGTAAAGCACCTTAAGCTGATGATCATTACTCTGTTCTAAGGGCAATATGTATTCTTACTTACGTTTTAATGTATTTTTATTAGTGCAAGTTTCTAGTGTCAACACAGCCTGAAGGTGTGCAGGACCCTCTTGCCTTTTAAGAAGCACTTTTTTCCATTAAGTACACCACACGCTTCAGTCACTTTGGTCTGCTGAGGGGGCTGTTGGTGACACCTAGCCCGGAAGGATGCCTGTCCTTGCCATGTCAGCCAGGAACAACGTATCGCCAGAATCCAAGAGAGGTGGTTCTTTTGCCTGTGAGTTCATGCCAGCAGTAACGTTTAAAAAAAAAAAAATCCAATGTTAACTTTCTGTTTCCTTAATGTGGTCATTGATCTTCACCCAAGAAACCCTGAACACAAAATATTCTTTTAATGAAACTAGCTTGAATTTAAACCTCTCATGAAATACACTTCTGATGAGTCCTACAGAACCATTTTCAGGGCCCAGTTCTGTGCTGTGATTGCTGATGTGGTGAGGGGGCCTTCTGGGGGTTTCATTAAGCCCCAAAGGCCTTCATCAGCAAATCCAGGAGGATTTTGTTTGCATGCATTTACCTGGAATTCTTGTCATGTAGTCCCTTTTCTAGCATAAGAGAAACTGTAAGTTAGAAATAGCAGTATTTTTGTCCTAGCCTGCATAAGTAGTATTTTGATGTCACATTATTCACAGAATAACCCTTCTTCCAGTTCTGGCTTTTGTCATGTTACTACCGTAGGTTTTGCATGTGGAAAATGCCAGCACTTAGCAATGACTATATGTAAGAATTAATAAACCTTAGTAGTATTTGCACATGACAATCATGCTATGATTTACAGCTCTACAAAGAATTGGATGCTAACCTGTGTCTTAGTAGGCAGGTTGCATCCTATTTTATAGGTTTCAGGGCTGAAGATTAAAATGTAAGCATAAGGTTTAGGTCTGTGCTAAAACACAATGCAGTGCAGCCAAACTATCAAGTGCAGTCTTCTGGATTCAGCCTTTGAGATGCTGGTGAAAATTGTCTTTTATTTTTAAGATCTTTCCTACATGGATTTATACTAAAAGGTAGTAAAAGTAATCCTTGGCTTAAATGTGATGTACTCTGACTGTAGCAATTGATTTTTATAACTCTTATACAAAGTGCTGGAAAGGAAAGAAAATTAGAATGGAGCTGTCTGCAAGTTATTATATTTGGGTTCTGTCCTGTAAACTTATATCAATAAAGCTGACTAATATGGAACTATTTTCAAGAGATACTTTTCCTCTTATTCATAAAGCATTAAGATTTATTGTTTGTGGCATACCCTTGCTGGTTGAAGTGGTATGCAGCCAGTTTTTGCAGCCTTAATTTTGTTCCCACTGAAGTCAGCAGCAAAAATTCTTTGGCTTTTGGGGAAGTAGATGGTCCGTCATGTAAAAGTTAAACACGGCAAAGAAAGAATACGATTGAGACAGTATTAATCTGGTGGAGTAGATATCTATTTTGATGTGTCTTTTTTATATAAGTATCCTACCACGCTTGTTCATCAAATGTACATTGTAGAAGTATGCAAATCTGAAAAGTAAATGTGACTAGGAGGTAGAACTACTTAGCTTTATCAAGGAAATAAGATACCTCGGGGATTTGGAGTAACCCCAGATATTTTTTTTTACTTCTTGCAAGCTATTCTGACAATGTTAACTAAAATAATGCAGAGCTAATAATTCTAGGATGTAGTATATTTGCATGTCATTAACTTGTGTGAAAGTATGAAGTCCACTAGTGGAAGCTAATTGATGCAATTTTTGTATTAATATTCTTAGAAGCGTTGGAAAATAACCTCTTCATTTCCTTAGTACTTATAGTAAGAGTGATGTTTTATTTCAGAGATTCTACAGAAGCCAAGTAGCCTTAGCAAAATGTTGTGCTTTATCAGCAGCTCTGTAAAGTTGAATTCATTTTGTTAAGAGACTACAACTTTTTCCATCCTTAAATACTGTGAGTAGCCACCAGCCTCGGACAGGATGGGGGCAATATCTTCCCTCGCAGACTCTCTGGTCTGCTAGGTCTGCAAGCTGGAGCAGCCCTCAGTAGGACTTCATTCTGCAGGTATCCATAAATGTGTGCAATTCTGCTAATTCTCATTTTAAAATGATTCTGTTGCTTTAAATCTGCAGTTCCCCAATTTCATCTGTGCAAATAAAGCTCCTCCTGCAAACCAGCCAGGAAAACATATGATACCATTTGCGATTGCAGAATGTGGCGTGCTGTTCTCCTGTAATTATAATGGCCGGAGCAGTGTGGGGTTGGTTAGCCTTCCTTAGCAATCATTAATCTAGCAAGTCTCAGTTCCCGTGGCCCATCTTGGAGAACAGCAGTCCTTGGCGCGAGGCACCTTGGGCCGTGAGCTTGTTTGGAGCGAGGGCTGTTTGCTCCGTGCTGCTGCTCGCTGCTCCCTGAGGAGCCGCCAAGGCTTTTTCCCTGCCTTGATTGCTGCTTGCCCTCTGCCTCCCGCTCGAGCTTGTCCCTTTATTTCTCCTTGTTGTGAAAGTTTCTTTCTGTGTGACTGGGAGTCTGTTTAGCAGACCATATTGCAAGTGAAGGTGCATCGTTTGTTGCCTGGTTTTGGCAAGGCTGGGCAGTCAGCTGGGATGTAATTAAGGCTCTGAGAACAGGCTGTCTTCTCCACAGGAAGGGCATGTTAGATGTTGCTGGGATTTGGGGCTGTCAGTTTGGCCAAAGCTGGAAACTGAGAGCTAGGGACAGTGATCTTTTCTTTCATTTATAATCCCTTTATGTACAGTGTGTGCACTTGGCAAAGTTTACATATAACCTAGTGGCTGAAGCTTACAAGCCAATGCGGCTGAATTAGCATATGTTACATGTATATTTTAGTAATATTTTAAAGCAAGTGCAAATTTCCAAAGTGAATTATGCATGTATGACAGAAATAGGGTTGTGTTGCATTGGGTGTCAAATCCCACAACTTTTTGTCAAGACCATGGATTTTACATTAAAAAGGCAGAGAGACTAAACGAGGTAAAACAGTTTTAATTTTTAACAGTTTGGTCCAGCCCAAGGAACTGCTCTCTGACAGTTATAACTGACATTTGAATAATTGGATTAATTCAGAGAGGGGCAAATCCGGTATTGATGACTGAGCTTGTTCTATGTATTTTTTAACTTAGGGATGGAGCTGAATGGTTTAATTATTTAAAGGGCGCATCATGCAATATAAAATACTGTGGTTTTGAAATTTTGGTCTAAATCGAAGGAGGAAAAATATTTGCATTGCTTCATTCTTTACATTTACAGGCTAAAGAAAAATGCAACGGATCTTATTGTTTTATGTTTTTTAAGCCAATGTAAAGAAACTGGGAGAGGTGGAAATTATCCTTTGTGGCCCAAAGCATCAGCAATGGAGACAAACACCACTGAGTTGACTACATTCCAGTCTTTTTTACAGACATGTAAACCCTCAGTAATAATCACATTACTTAGCAATTGCAGAATATTCAATTAATGCTATCGCATGAAGCATGTCTTCTAGTTTTCTAAAACCACTATTGAACTCTTATTTAGAGTCTTCCTCTTTCCATGAGAAAATTAATACTTAAAGTAAATGTTCTTGCTGTGTTGCAAAGCATGGCTAGGAAGGCTGGCTGCTCTCAGAGGCAGCTGAGAACCCCATCTTGGTTGTGACTGTTCACCCAGCAGAGCATTGGTGGCATTAACACTTGAGAAAGAATTGTTGATGCACAGCTTATGATATTAGCACCCTGGAAGTGAGGTATGAAACATGCCTGTGAAATGGCATGTCCATAGATGGTTGCATGTGATTTAAGACAAGTTCAAGTTCTTTGTAAAGAGTTATTTTTAAAGGATTTTATTAAGGTATTGAAATATTTTTATTTTGCAAAACAACCCAATTACATCTTTCCTAAGCACTCCTTTTTGCCATACTGGATGTACATGTTACATCATCATAAATTCTGCTAACATAGTTTTGTTTTCAAAAAGAAATTCTGTTGTGTATGATTCTACCACTGTAGATGGTAAGGAAATATATTCTTTAAGCTAGTTTTGTACATTGCAGTCCTGAGGAGTTTCTGTACATTCCTGAATGCTTTATCATTTGCTTTGCAAACAAGGTAGTCCAGCTTTCTTGTATCCAGACTTGCATTCCTTTGGGAATTCTCAAAGCCTTTTAAAATTATGGGGGTTTTGGTGGTGGGTTTTTTTGTGTTGGTTTTTTTTTTTTTTCTGGGGCAGTCTAAGTAAGTCCCAGGAGTGAAGTTGCCATCTGTCCTCTATATTAAAAGAATCTTCTATATTATATACCTGATGGCCTTGTCCCAGAGATAAATGTTGATAATTAAAAGGACAGCATTTGTCCTTTATTCTAAATAAAAATTTGTTGTTAGGAGCAGTTACAAAGCATGTGAGCCATTTTAAGTTATTTAAACTCATATATCTAGGCTATGTGTCACTTTGAGGTTTCTTTTTCATCCCAGAGTCTTGATAAATATTGGCAAGTATATTGAATAGCATAATAACCTAAGCATGTACGTGTATGGTTTAAGGAAGGCTGAACAACGCCTGTAGAATAGAGATAAATTATTATTGGAGATAAGTCTTTCTTGTGGTAGGGAGCAGGGAAGGCAGAGGGTTGGGAGATCTTGTGACAAACGCCTATCTGGGGATTGTTTCCTCCATAAAAATTCCAAGTTAGAGACTCCACCTTCCCCGTCAGGAAAGCGACCGATTTCATTGCACAAACTTCCTTCCCAATACACATTTGCCCAGGAACAATTCTGCATCTTTACACTTCAGCAGTAGCTCATTAGTGCCCGTAGTTGCTCCCAGTGGTCCCTCCATTCAGTGAATATCATAGTGCATGTGCGTTCAGAATACAAAGTACCCATGTTCTGAACATCGTATTTCTGCAAGTCAAGAGTAGTAATTTGTAAGGAGCATCAACGTTCGTGTCTTCAACACTGTGTCTGTTTGGGGTTTTAATACACTAATGTAAAGATGAACGTCTCTGTCAGAAGAGTGAAGGAAAAACAAGGGTGTTGATGTTGCTCTAATAATCCCTTGTGCTGCTCCCCCTCCTGTGGTAAGCAGCGCTTTGCCAGCTCAGGCCAAGGATCTTTGTAGCTGTTTTGTACAGTGCTGGACAGCAGCAGGTACCAAAAGAAGAAAACAGTTGTAAGAGAAGCATAGAGTGATTCTCTCTCTGGATACTGATCCAGCTTCAGTGATTTGAGGATAACAGTTTCTGCTGCAAAGATGTTATCTTTGCATTTAATGGTCCTGCACAGATATTTTTCTCAGTGAAGTTATGCAATCATTTTTTACTTACATAGACTTTTAATATTTACAAAAGCTTCTGTATATTAAAAAAAAAAAAAAGCTATCTCCTTATTTCCTTTTACTCATTTTTCTTATATGAGTAAATTGTTAAAAGTAATTCCGTCAGTAAGTTTATTTATTCAACTATGATTTTATAGAGTTCCATTGCATCCTCCTATTGTGGTAACTTTTCTGCGCTGAGCAGTCTTATTGTATGTAATCATTCTTCAGAAAACCTCATTCCATGTCTTTGGTAGTGCTGTTTGCTCTTCTTTATACCTTTCCTAATTGCAGTGTATCTGTCTTGGAGAGGAACCGAAACTAGTTCTTGGTGCTTCAACATCTAACTATAGACAAGCATCACTGTGCACTTATCAGTTCGTTTTTCTTCCTAGGTTGAATTTTTTGTTAAATGAAATGTAGGACTTGTCCTAAATGATTTTGTTAATTATTATTTTCTCAGTCAAGTAGATGTCTACCCTCTTCAGACATCAAAGCGTATCTTCATTCAGCTGCGTGCACCATTAAACGTACAAGGTGGAACTGAAGTCAGATGAGAGTTTATTTACCCACCACGAGGAAAAGAATGAAGATATTTATGACCTTGTTACTAGGCGGAATTCTGGTGTTATGGTATCAGTGTAACTTCAAGTGTCTGTTCTAAACTGAGATTGTATTCTGACTGGAATACCTTGGATACAGAGCATTTATGAAGAAGTTAATTTCAGGAGCTGGGCTAACAAGACTTGAAAATCCCTTATCCCTGTGCCACTTGGCAAAGACTGCATTGTGCCACATGTGCCAACCTATGCCTTGTTCAAGGAGGTAAGGAAGAAGTAAGAAAGCTAACACTAATTACAGGGGCAGTTGCATACACTGTGCAGTGTAAGTCAGGCTGGGTATTGGGCAGAACACAGGGTCTGTAAAAGTTCTATGGGATTTTTTTTAAGCCTTTAGGGCTTAAAGGATGATCTTTGGTCATTTGGGGAACTATATATGGAGGCTAGAGCTAGTCTGATTTGTGCCATTGAATAGGAGTGACTGAAAACTACTCTGTGATTGCTATGACTTTCTAAACCCAAGTACTATTATCAGAAATGTTTTTATTTCAGAGTTGATCAGTTCATTATTCCTTCTCTAGGTTAAGGAGAGAAAAAGAGCTGCTTAAATCCGCTTCATTCAATCCTGGTGAGGTACTCTCATTTGTTTGTGTGTGTGCCCTCTGGTGGCACAGCACGGTCATCAGTCCTGCCGGAGGGCTGGCTCGGTAGTACCCTGCCACTGTTTTTCTTCAAGTCTTGATAGGAACATTACAGGAGAAAAAGCAAGTGTCTTGATGCTGAATTACTTCAGGGTTGTTTGTATAACCATCTCAACCACCTACCCGTCAGTTCAGTAATATCTACGCTAATCTTTAGAAGTGTTTCTCAACCCCAAGTTTGAGATTGATTTTGAATATTCTTCAATTTTGCAGTTTACCTGCTGGCTCCCTGGGTGGAAAATAATCAGTAATGAACTGGTATTTCTTTTTGCCTGAATTTGGTTTCTTCTCTAGCCACCTTCTCCTCTCTACTGCTAGGGGTGGGAAAGGCTTGAAAAAGCAACTGGTAATACTGACTCTTAGAAGGTGTCAGAGTGAAAAGTACTTCCAGATAAAGTCTTAACGTTTGTGTGGATTTACCTGGAATTAAAAATTTTGAGGTTATTTCCCTTTCAAGATATGAAAAGTGTAGGTGTGAAATAAGCCAACTGTGTATGGAAAGTAGAAAGAGGCCACATATAAAGTGTAATAATCACTGCAAAAAACCATTAATATGCTTATGAATCTATATACGTATAAAAAGAAAAATATCATTTTATAAACTGATGCCTATGCATTTTAGAAGATATTTCGAACAGCTGTGTAAAAACATTAACTCACATATGGGATACAACTGTAGGTTACAGAGTAACACACTTGATTATAGCTTTGGAGGTTCGTTTTCAGAGTGCTGCTGACTACCCAGTTTTGAGTGCAGAAAGTTTGCCACTGATGTTATGTGTACAAGGGGCATATATTAGGTAGTGATAAGTGGCTTTCTTCAAATATCCTTCAGCTTCTTAAGTGCTGCTCGGTCTTCTGTTGATACGAAGTTGTTAGTGTATGCATGGTAACAGTACCTAATGATGAATGATATTTCATAGAGCATAAAGAATTGTTAGTCTCTTTCTTCTTCAAATCAACCTTTGCAGTCTTTTCTTTACACAAGATGCATAACAGAATGGGAAGCTGTCTCCAATTATAGAGAACTTTATCAAAACCTCCTGTTCCTCAACAGCTACTAATGCACCAAGTTTTGTTTCCTTAACGTTTTCCAATCATTAATACTGATTACTGAAGGTTTCATCCCTGTTAATAGGGGGCACATTTTAAATTTTAGATCATTAACATTTAAATAGATTTTAATTGTGAAATGTAACAAATTTATGCAAGTAAAGATTCAATTTCTTCAATTAATTTACGTTTATGCATTGAGATCTTTCACTAAGGCTATTCTCATAAAACTTTAAGGGTCCCAGAAGGACCTCTAGTTTTTAATCTGTTCATTTTAGTCC
Organism: Pavo muticus; assembly: GCA_016647715.1. Lineage (NCBI taxonomy): Eukaryota > Metazoa > Chordata > Aves > Galliformes > Phasianidae > Pavo > Pavo muticus. The sequence goes on along the minus strand of JACDJE010000015.1, from coordinate 1,874,388 downwards.
TTCTTTTCTCTCCATATTATGCCTTTAAAATCGCTGGTCTTTTTTTCCACATAGTACTTAACAAAACATTTATTTTAATCTTTTGGGCAGAGGTTTGTTCCAGCAGATTTATTTATAAAAAATAAAGTGAAATCTAAAGATGTTTGTGTGACTAGATTCTAAATTTATTTTACAAGTTTGGGAATTGATCATTATCTCCATCACCCACATACGGAAAAAAGAAGTAAGCACCCAATGATGGAACAGACAAATCAAGCAAGGAACCAATATTTGGGAATACTGTACCATCCTCACAAGTTTCAGAAGCCCAAATGCAAACAGGTGAAATTAGTTTAATATTTTATCTCATCCCCCACAGGAAAATTCAGAAAGATTGTGTTCTTAGTACTCCTTTATCTCAGTCTGGTATTTCTCTGGAAGCATATTATCAAGGGTGTAGCTACTGTATATATACATAGCATATGAATATGTAGGATAAGTTTCTAAAAATTCAGTAAGAAGTTACTTAGTCAAACTGATAAGTTAATACTGACTTGCATGATATCAAGGTAAAATACAGTATCAAACAAGGACAAGAAAAATGGGAGTGAAGGGAACATCTCAGACTCTATTATTAGCAACAGGAAGAATGTGTTTTAAAATATTAAATTTCACTACGAGAGGAGACCAGTTTCTTGCTTTTCTTAGAAACAACTGATCTGCTCATCATTGCTTATGTGTGCTCCCAAATAAATCACTGGAGAAAAATCAGGTTTGTATGTTACTGTATGTTCATCACGTTCTGTGAAGTAATTTTCTGCATTCCATAACTCAACATGCAAAACCATAGTCTCAAGGGATTGTAGAAGATGGATCAATCCTTTAAAGTTTTTAAATTGATAAGAAATTCAGAAAGATATTTCAGGGACATCACAGCCAGACATTCAGTGGATGTAGGAAAAATAAAAGCTGAAATAATCATTGAAGAGGAAGTTGAGATCTAAAATGCTTTTATTCATGTTGTTTTTTTTCCTCATGATAATAAACATCGGTGTTTTGGGAGGGCTTTGCCAATAAGGATTGAAAAGATGAGAGAGAGAAAAGAGAAGGAAAAAATGGAAAAGAAAGGGTGTGAGGGATGAGGCTAGTAGTCAGTTGACACAAAATATGATGGAAAGGACTCACTACTGGAATATACTAAACATTAAGGAACAAAAGTGTATACATTTCTTGAGGGTAACCTGGCTTGTGGTACAAAAAGCAGCTTGTGCCAGAAGATGTAGTGTTTTTCTTGGTAGTGATTTATCCTGTCAGACAGTATTGATTTTAATTGTGTAAAAGGTATCACAGAAAAAAACAGCAGCTTCAGTGTGATGCTGGTTACCAACTCATGGTTAACAGACTTCCGGGTACAGCTGTTGGTTTCAGTGCTGGCAGCGTGCAGAATTGGAGTTATTGTTTGTGGGTGGGAGAAACTCATTTCAGTGTGGTGTCCTGATAATTGGGGGAGGATGTGGAAATCTTCACTGGATCAATTTCTTTACTTTCTGATAGCAGTCTTCAATATGAAAAAAAAAAAAAAAAAAAAAAAAGAGCAAACAAGGCTACAGAGCTTGAATTAATATGCATAGAAGAAATTGAGCTAAGCTAGAAAGGGATGAAAATTACCTCAAAGCTTAAAAACTGTAAGAATTCAAAACAAAGGATATTTCCCCAACAGACAGAGTGTTTAAAAAAAAAAAAGTTTTTATTTAGCATTTCAGCAAAACATTTGCATTTTCATGTTTATGATTCTACATCTGTCCATCACCAAATGCACACATGATTTTATGCCTTTGAGTCTGAGCTTATGACAGAAGACAATCTGATTTCCAAGAAGGAAGGTCTTTCATAATAGAGCATCTTGTTAGTCTTGGGCTTCTGCTAATGTGAAAATAAGAATATTTACTGCATAGGGACTGAGTTCTTCACATAAAATATCTATGAAGGAAATAAATATTTGAAAATGTGAGCAGTAAAGTTGTATTGGCACTTCAAAATAAGGTCAGAGGCTGGTTTGTCCTTTAGAAGTATCTGTGTTCTAATGCATATGGACTGCATACACTGAACCTTTCAAGACAAAGTAGCTACTGTTACTTTATTGCAATAAAAAAAAAACACATAGGGTATTTTATTTCAAAAGACCTTAAGATTTCTATAAATAGTAGTATAGAGTTCAGTATTATGAGAAAATGGAAGTTTTCAGAAAGATGATTTATTCTATCCAGACCACATGGAAAAGGCATCAGAATGACATCTGCCTGGCAAGTTAATTCATATTTCTTTTAATGAAGACAGTCTCTTTAAAAGGAGCAAGAAAAAGCAGTGCTTCTGCAAGATAAATGTATCTGTTTTCTGGTTGAATTTGAACCATGTCTAATATAAAAATACGTAAGTGTACTTCAATCTGTATGTACTTAGTCTTAATGCACAAAAAGAGATGTGCAACATGACGTAGTTAGAGGACAGGAACTCCTACAATCTCAGCAGCCTGCTGTCATCAGCTAGGATTCCCGTTTGTTCTAGGTTGCATAAGGGAGGCTGAAAGATACAAAACCCTTGCTTCAGTATTCATGTACCTTATATCAGAGATGTTATGTGATCTATCATTTTAAGATAGGCTACTAAGAATAATAGGACTTTCTATTAGACCTCTTTTCTGCTTGTTTACAGTGGCAACAGGGAGAACTCAGACCTACTTCCTGACTTTGCATAATCCCCCCTATTGGTTTGTGCCTTAAGAGCAGTGTATGTTCTGGCTTCGACTTTTCTTCTGAAGATTATTGATTTTTATACATAATCAAAGTGTGTACTTTGCATTAATTTTCTGTACATATTAAATCCCTGTTTGTGATGCCTGGATGCATAAAAGCAAGAGAAGAGCAGGTCATTAACAAAACACAGAAGAAGGATATAGATTTTTGAGGACTCTAGATGAGAATTTCACTTATGTTCAGTTGATGTACCTGTAATTAAATGTTGAGAGATCTGAACTTCTGTTGACCTTGTTGGGAACTAACGTTGTTTCAAGTGTGTCTCCTATCATTTAACCAACGCCCAGGTTTCTGCCCGAAATTACACATGGGTTTGTATAAGTGGATAGGTTAAATAGTTTGTACTCTTCACTCAACTTGTTCTGCCTTCGGAACTGCTGATAGATTAAACACATGTTGAGTTGTGCTATCCCTCCAAATTTGCTGTAATTCAAGATTTAAATTCCAAGGCTCACAATGAGAGGACAAGAGGTGCGGTTTATCAGGGCGCGGTCTCCTTGAGTTAGACTGGAATCTGATTGAACTGCTGTTTGTGGTGTCAACAAGACAATCTCACAGGAAAAGTCATCCCTAGATGCTGTGAAATTAAATATTCTTTTTAAGCAAATGGTAACTTTATAGGTTATATGTATGTACATATGCAAAGTTAGCTTTGTGAGATGCAAAAACTGGGGCTGAATTTCCTTCTGAAACCTTGTAAGGGAGCTGAGATTCTGCCAGATGAGGGGAAAACAGAGTGATAAATTCAGATGTTTTGATACTAATTATCTAAGAGACTAATCAGGAAAAATTAAGACCTTAGGAGAAGTGGAAATTATGTGAATTTGAATATCTTAATAATTTCCTTGGTACTAAGAAGCTGCTGCTTCTGTCCTGTTTAGGTTCTCTTAGTTGTGCATGTGTGTTAATGTAATTAGCTATTATTCTTTTAACGTTTAATTCAAGACCAGCGATAATTCGTGGCCTACAGGTACCAAGGGCATCCATTTAAAATTAATGTTTACATCAGCATTATTCTCAAAAAATATTCCATAATATCCCTAACAGTTTAATACAAAATATTGACATGCTTCTGCACGTCCATACAAAGCTCTGCTCATCAGCTTGTTGAGCCTCCATCAGTCTGACTTAACAAGTAAACAGAAATGAATCAGGATACAAAAAATTGCCTCTAGCAAAGTGTAAATGTACGTGTAAAACCTACATATTAACTGCCTTGTGATGGTAGATATCAATTTCAGTGTCTTCTGTCCAGCTACAGAAGTCCACACAATTGGCTCAGGAAGCCACATGTGATGAAGATGAGCTCTGCCAAACACAATGTGAACAAATAAGGCAAATAGAAGTTAGGTTTCATTGCAGATAAAAATGTACAATTGCTTATTTCTTCAAGTGGTACACTAATAGAAGTTATTTGCATACGATGTGCCTGTAATGGAAATACATTCATACAAAATGTTAACAGTGTATTAAGTTCCTGAGAGTGATACTAGGAACACAGAATCCTGCGTTTGTACATCCTTTTCCTGACTATCTGCATATGCTTAAGTATTTCTTACCAGTGCTATTCATAGTTTTGCATTTATGTTTGGGCTTTGATATTTTAGCCTTTTCTGTTAAATATGTTTGAATGAAAATTAGGTATATTTTCCTTTCTTTAATGACCCAAAAGAGTTGATTCCGGTCTTTCCACTGTACTTTTTTTTTTTTTATTTAGTCCCCTAATTGTAGCCCTAGTGAACACGTTTGCTTGGGGAGAGATAGAAATAAATACTGTATCTCTTCTGAAGACTGTAGTCTCTGCTAAAAATAAAGCACAGACTCTGATTGCACTGTTATGACATGATTTCTGAGTCCAGCCAGTTCAGACAGGTCTGCCTAAAACTATAATCAAGCTGATTGTATTGCACTGGTATTCTAATTTTCAATTTGGGATTTTGCTACATAATCTCCAGTAGGTTATGTCTAATCTTTGAGACCCAAAAGCTTTGTATAAACTCTGGATTTGCCCCCATGTGTCTCTGCTCAACTGAGATGTGTCTTCTGGCTGAGTTTGCAGAGACATTAAATTACTGAGTAAATCAATACAGCGTTGTTATGTCACTGTATCTCTTTCAAAGACCAGCTCAAATGTTGTATGCTGTAGCTTTGATCCTTTTCATTTAATTCTAAGTACACTTGTTATTATAGTAACTGTTGTTTGTATGTTATTTTAGCTTTTTACTTAAGTAGCTATTTAGCAATTTAAATGAAAATGTAATTAGGTTACATCTGTTTTACATGCATGTAATACTACGCAGATGTAAACTTATATTAAAGACATATTTTCTTTTTGGCAAAAAGACATAAAAACAAAATTGTAGCAATCATGCAATACACTTTTTTTCTGATAGTGTACACAAGATGTATTCCATTGTTTATGTTGTGATGGCAACAGTCCTTTCTATTTTTACAAGAGACAGCATGGGAAGCTAACTGATACAGCCGTGTATTTTGGTTGTACGAGGACAAGTACGCTGCTATCCTGGTGTAAATCCAACGGAACTCTGTTGTTAAAATTCTTTACCAAACTCATCAAATTCAGTAACTCAGTCTTTTTGGAGCCAAATCCCATTCTAAGGGTCTCCACAGAAATAAAGAATCTTTGTGAGTTTACACCATTATGAATGAAAGTGATATTTGGCTTTCAATAGCTTTATTATAAAGATGAACTTCCTGCAGCACTGATCTCACAAGGTGCTGAGTGCCCGCAGCTATCGTTGAGTTTGATAATTTTTTATGCCCTGGAAAGAGATAAAAGCTATGGATTCAATTCCAGCTCCCTTGCTCTTTGTATAGGCGCTGTAGTACTGTCTTCTTAACACAGACTTCTCCCTGCCTTGTTTGCTCTTTGCTTTTCTGAACGTGGGTTCTTCCAGGCTGATTCCTGCTCTGTGCTTGAACACTGCCTAGCACAGTATCAGGACTGTGAGACTGGGGTAAGGCAATTTGTGAGGGTAAATAAGCTAGGGTACCTGGCAGCTCCCTACTGATTAGTCTTTTAAGCCCTCACAGTTTCTTAGTAATAGCCAATTTGCCTATCACTAGGCTGAAAATACTGTGCCATTAATATGTTTATTCTGTAGAGTAGCACTGTTTTGACGGTAAGTAATACTTTGAAACCTGTGTTAGTAAGGTGAGACTTATTAATTTAGCATTACCTTTACAAGCATAGGTTCAAATTAATTCATGCATTTTACCTATAGGAAAGGTGTATTTTAGTAGACTTTTATTGTTTCATCATGTATTTAAGATCAATAAGTTTGCCTTTTAAAGAATAATTATTCTCTAAACTTAAGAAAACTCTTCCATGTTTTTCATATTTCTTTCCTATGGAGGTTTAGGAGCCTGATTCTGCAGGCGGATGAAGACTCTGTGGAGACATTGTACAGTGCCAGAGTCAGAGTATAAATTTAAATTTATCACTGTTCCTCATTATTAAATATTTTAGGGCTACATTTTGCTGCTCTCAGGGGTGAATTTGGTCCAAATATTGTCTCAGAATAAAATTCAAACAGGGCATTTATTGCTAAATTGATAGGAAGCCACAGAGAGTCAGTGTTACAGTACTGCTCAGTCAGGCCTGCTAGCCTTGCTAGTTTACATTTGTTACAAGGCTTGTATTTCAGTAGTGTGTAACGTAATTGTTCTGAAGGAGCCCTAAAGACCCATTCAGAAGAATTTTCTCAAATTTTGTCATGTTTTTATTTTCCCACGTTTGTTTAAATTAACTAAGACCATGGCTTATCCGTGAAAATTCGCAGTCCAGTCTGGGCTAAAAAAATATTATGAAATACTTTTGTAAATATTAACAATTTCCTAAAATTTGCGTAAACATACAGAGCACTTTAAAAATCTTAAGGTCTTTTTTCACGTACACTGTGCTTCTATTCCAGGGTCATCATTTCATAGAATTTATCTTCTGTTTTTATGCTAACTGAGCTGGCCCAGATAAGCTTGAGGCATAATGTGTTCTCCGATTTCTTCCTTGCATTGACAGAGAGGGTGAGCTCTGCACAGGGGTGCCCTGCTCAGTTCTTATGGTATCTCTAGGTAGGAGAGGGCTACACACTGTGTCTGCTCCTGGACAGCCCTGTCTTCCTGTATTACAAGCAGAATGTGGCTGCTGTGACTGGCAAGGAAGGCCATCCCAGAGATGTCCTGGTGAGGCCCCTGGTGCTCAGGTGCTTGGTCTGGAACCCGCCACTGAGCCAGCCCTGCTCCCAAGCGTTCCCTCCTCTCCTGGCATGGCTGTGGTGCAAACTAAAGATACTGAGAACGTTTTGAATTTGAAATACTGTGTCTGTGGCAGCAAAGAATGCAGCTTCATGATTAATAATTATTAAAGCATTTGAGGTAGCGTGTGACATATTCCATGTTACAGCAGTGCTCTTTGCTGACAAGGTAAACGAGTGTCTGTTGTGACTGCCAGTGTGTGGAAACCTGGACTCAGTATCAGATCATGTTTCGCTAACAGAACAAGATTGATTTATTGTGTTACATCAGGGTTAGATGGACCTAGTACTGCTTCACCACATGCTATTTCATTCCCTTGTCTACTAAGTATGCAAGTACAAACAGCTTTAACACAATTCTTTACCTAGAAACAAGCCTGAGGCTTCATCCAAATACTTTTAGCATATGAAAATTGAGCTCCTTTGAACTTGTATGTTTTTGATAACTGCTTGGTATGCTTCCTGGAGGATCACCTGTAGGCTTTTCTTTCCAAATCCTAATCCCTTTGATTAAGTGCCAGGACAGATAGCTCTCATTGAATAACTCCAGTCTCATAATTCTTCCTTCATTCAGGGTTGAAAGGGAGCTGCTCAAGCTTCAATAGGTAAATCCTCAGATTTAGTTAAAGTAATTCAGACACTTAGAAACTGAAATTGTTTTATTCTGAAACAGGGTTCAGATGGGCTACTGAACATTTACATACCACTTGCTGCAGGATGAGAAAACAAAACAGTTTGGGGGTTTTTTTTGTGTGGTTTTTTTTGTGTGGTTTTTTTTTTTNTTTTGCAAGAAGGATTAAGAGTAGGAAAACTTTGAGAACCAGACTTTAAAAGACAACCTGGCATGGAAATGTAGACCCAGAAATAGGAATACGGTTACTTTGCTTGGCTGCTCATGTTTTCTTTTTCTGCAGGATCAGACTGTGGTGCTGGGCTAAACATTCCATAGCCCTCCTTGTTAATAACCACCAAAATAGCAAGCATGCAGGGGGAAAAGTCTTACTCTTTTTATCTTTACAAGCATGCCTGCTGGGAACAAACCCGAGCCAGTTCAAGATTCTTCTATTTAAGTGTTTGTGGCAGGAGAGTATGACAGGAAATAGAAATAAACCTGTTAGCTGCTGATACCTTGCAGTAAGAGATAGTGTTGCATATACATCTTTGTACACGTCAGTTGGTGTATGTGCGTAATAATGAAGCCATATTGTCTGTGCTGGAGTTATTGTTCACCTAGGAATTAAGAATATTTCCACACGAATAATTTCTCTTTGTTAATCCTGGTATGACCAGAATAGTTAAGAGAAACTCCAGTCTGTTCATCTGACACTGATTTTCATAGCTCCTTTAGCCTGAGAAATGACATCTTTAGCAGAATGCAACCTGCTGAAATAATAGATAAAATGGAGCATTATAGCACAGTACTAGAAAACTAGCCCGTTCTGTGAACAGGAGGTGGTGCTTCCATTGGTTATAACCATGCTTTGTTAGATTTGTGCAAAAACAACTGGGTGACCAACCGTGCACCTTGGCAGCTGTAGACTATCAGTTGAGTCTTAGAACTAGGTGAGTCCAAAATACCCATGTAAAACTAAGGTTGGAGGGAAACTTACTATGGTGAACCTCTCTGCCTCCCTTATTTGTTGCTGGGATGGAAGGCAACAATGTTACTTCTGCAGCTCTTTGCATGCAAACCATGCTAGACATTTGAATAGACTGTGTCACCATTAAAAAAAAACCACCTTTGTTCTGAATTACAGACCTCAAAAACGACAGGAGTAGATTAAGAATAATGAAATCTAAAGAAAGCCAGCCTCCACAAGTCCTGGGAAGTTCTTACCTTTCAAAGGATAAGGATTTTTCAGTCTTTTCTTTCTCAAATATCTTGCTGCAAACAAGCATAACAGTCCCTCTCGTTATGAATCAGCACTTAGTATTATATACGCTCCTAGAGGAGGTCATCTGTCTAATATGGTGAGGTTTTGTAAGTTCTTAACTCTTATTTTTTTTATTTCTTAACCAATTTGATAAGTTAATCCAGTAGGTCTTACAATTATTAGTAGGGCAGTGACAGTTTGAGGGTTCTGGTTAATAGGATAATAACAAAAGTAGTTTGGTTAAATAAACTTTGAAGCAGAAAGCCTGAAGGCCTCTTGTTATTGCCTCGTTAACAAGAAATGTCGTTAAGTTATTATTTCTGTCCTGTGGTGGTTCTCTCTTATCACTCCTGCATTCCAATCAGCAAGGATAGTCAATGAAATAGCAATAAATGTTAAGAAATTAAACGTATCTAAGCAAGACTATAAACTAAAAATGAAAAGCAAGATTGAACATTTGAGCATACGCTTCTGAAACGGAGAAAGATTCTGCATGTTCTTACGACAAAGCTTTGGAATGAAAGCAAAACTTTATGACACATTTTATTACACCTGTAAATCTGAAAGCTTTGCTATAGTTTTTAATTTTTATTTTGCCTCTATAACTATTTTTATACCCTTTTTATAGTTGACTGGTCCAAGGTTTAAAATAAGTTCTACTGGGAGTCTATGCCCCATTAGTCTTTTATAATAAAATGTGGACCTGGCTAAAATAAAACATGATGCCTTAAGAGCAATTAAGAATGGTCTTTTGTAGATAACTGTAACATGAAATACAATCACTGTTTTTATTAATGGATTTGGGAAAAGGAGTTCCATGATTTATAACAGAAGAGTGGGTTATTTTACATTTTTATTTCTTTTATTTTATGTCTCACTTTTCAGAAAACCTTTTAAGACCCCTTGAAATAATCAAATTCTGAGTTTCAAATGTTTATCATGTTAACATGAGCCTTGGTATCTGTTTTATTTTGGTAGTGCTGTGATGTCAGCTAAGAAGGTGTCTTTTTTTCTTTCTTTTTCTTTTGCCATTACTCATATCCCCCAAAAGTGTTATTTTTGAGAGAAAATCTTGTTGAATGTTTTATAAGAGTGATAAAATGCAAATGCTGTGCTTTGTACTTTGTGCCATTATAATAATGGCAGGATTTGTAGGACACAGACATAATCTAGTGGGCACTGTCAAGAACACAAAGCATAGCATCTCATTAACTCTTAGGTTCTTAAAAACTCTAAATACAGTTGACAGATGTTTCTCTAATAGCATAATAATAGTTTCTATGCAATTATTAGACTAAGCTTCTAATAATTTGGAGTCTTTAAGATCTGTGTTTAATATGGCTGACAAATGAATCTGCACTGTTACACTTGGAGGGGTTAAAGTTCATTCTTTAAAACACTTAGACTTCGAGGAGAACTCTCTCCTGTTCAGATTTTAATAGAAGGTAGTATGCTGATTGCAAACAAGTGGTGCAGGTTTGGCCTCAGTACAAATGAGTAGAGGAGGACCAGGGAGTGAGAGGCTGGTGAAATGCTGATCTCTCTTCTCATGTCCTCAAGGCTGTAAGCACTGCAGTGATGTTGGTGCTGAGCTCCTTTGGAAACTCCGGTTTTCAGGAATTCTGAAACCATCTTCTGAGTTTCTACTGCCAAATCAGTTAGCTGAGGAGTATTACACATCTGCCTTTATATCTCAATATGCCTCTTCTGGGACTTGCAAAATCTTGAGGCTCCACAATCTCGGCTGCACAAATTTAGAAGCATGTTCTCTAGACTTTGTACCATATCCTTATATCTCAAATACGGCATACATTAGAACGTGCAAGTAAGTGTGAGAAAAGGTTTGAATAAAGGTAGTTGATTGTGTCTTTCAAATTTGTTTTTCCCTAGCAGAGCTTGTGGATAGATTGGAAGGCTATTAGCGTATAAAGAGAAGGGCCGTAGCCATTTTGCATACAAAGAGACTGCTGGCCTTCAGCATGTGCAGAATCAAGGTGGACAGAATACATGCCTCGGAAATGGCAGAGCTTGCATTCCTCCAGGCTGGGTAAGTTAGGAAGCCTAAATCCTGATAAAACCGAGCTAAATTCATGGCCAATGTTGGCATTTGGAAAAGCAATCAAAATAATGTTAGCTGAGCTTGTCTTAAACTAAATATACATACAGAGCTTATATCCAGTATATATAGATATTAATTCAGTATATATAGATATACTGTGTACTTGGAGGGGGGGATCCCCCTCTGTCCACTGTAGTCAGACCTTCCCCAGCCCACGCAGCCCCATATTTTCAGAGTGCCTGCTCGTGGTGTGGGCCAGGAGTGTCACCCTGAGCTCCTGCTGCTGCTGGGCCCTGGCTGAGCAGCACTGGTTGGTCTCCAGGATCTGAAGTAAATCCTGGTGGAAATCTGTGTTGGTCTGTAGACCTCAGAATTCAGCCTTAGTTTACAATCAAAAGCATGTCAGTCTCTGTCTTTCAGCGAAGTTCTGTGGATTTATCCACTGATTCATAGGCTGGAGCGGGAGCGGCTAGGATTTCCTCAGCTTAGCCTACTTCAGAAAGGCAATGAAGAGTATTAAAGGCAAAGTCAAAAAGTTTTGAAGGTGTGTGTAGGAATCTAGTGCACAGATGCTCTTTACAAACGATAGGATTTGTGCTCTGAGCTCATCCCATGCAGCTCTGAAATGTACCATGGAAAATCTGAGCAGGCTGAAGGGTTAATAGCCTGAGGAAAAGGCCTGAGATAGGCCCAGCAATCCACCTGTGCACATACCACCTCCAGAAGACAGATGAAAAGCAGAACGACTGGATGGTGTTCTGTAAGCTTCCAGAAATATCTTCCTACTCTCCGGAGTTCTGTAGGAAAAACTGGTCTGTCATACAGCGCTGTAGCGTATGGCTCTGAAAATAATCATCAAAATGAGTAATTATTGCCGTTTTACTACGGCAATTTATCTTGTATTAACAATATTTTCATTCTGCTTTTACTGTTAATATCTACATGGCCAATTTCCAAAAGGTAGTTTACTGTTTTTGCTGTGAAAGTGTACTCTAATATGATGTTTCTGTTATGACACTGTCAACAGGGTTGGGAGAGCTGCATAATAATTTAATTATCACATCTTTTTAAACATTAAAGCAATTAAAAGCAACTTGCAGAACAAGTCAAACTGTTAAGTATGTTCCTACAGCTAAAAAGCATTGTCAGAAACAAATAGTTCCTATTTCAGAGAAGGGGAGCGGCTGTGGTTGAAGGCAGGGTATGATTATTGCTCATCACAGAAAAGTTTTTCTGTTTTTTTCCCTCTTTACTATAATACAGTAATTAAGCAGTTTCTATAAATGCAAAAATTGGCCCTTTTTAGCTTTTAGAATTTTAAAACACTTCAGACTTCAAAGCCAGCACGCAGTAAAATATTGTGGGTTATATTAAACAAAATGCACGCTTTGGGGTCTTATTAGTAGCTCTGACTTGAGAGTGAGTAAGACTGAGCTGTAAGATGCACAAAGCCCTTCACTGGAGACTTGTGTTGCTGCACTTCCCTGTGTAGTTCCTTCATTCACCCTAGCTGCTACTCAGCCTTTAATCTTCAAGACAGGGAATATGGTTCAGACAGTAGCACTGTTGTTTAGTCTTTGCTGGAGCATGCCAATTTTATTCATATTTTGCATCATTTAAGTTTCCTAATATGAAGAAATACAGGGCCACATTGATGTCTGTGAGAACTTTGCTATTAAATTCAGAAGACCCAGGGTTTCATTCAGGAGCTCCATAGAAGTTTTGCTTGTTTCAGATGTGGTGCTACAAATAGTGGCTGGGGCCACAGAGAGCACACGTATTCCATTTTGGAGAAGTGATCTAAAGATCATATGGAAAATTAGATAAAGCTGGGGATTAACTATGTACAGTTGGGAGAGGGTACAGTTCTGGTTTAGAATTTGAATTCTAGATTTCTGCTTTCATTGTTTCTCAGTGTGTATGACTGGCTAGCACCAGGTAATGATAGTTTATGGCACTTGCCAGCAATATCTGTTATTGTCATGATGCATTCTTGGCAATTCTGCTGTTATTTATATTCTATTTCATATATGAGTATATTCTGTTCTCAATTTATAAGTATTTATTACAGTATTCCAGATTTTTTTAAATGGAACAAAACAAATTGGAGGAATATAGGGAAGAATAATGGTACAGTTTGGAATCGGTAACTATATTTGTACATGCACTGGGTTTAGTTATTACACTTTCAGTTGGACTATTGCAAGATATCAAGAGACATCTCTGAGCAGACATTTTTTATATTCCCTCTACATAGAGAGTAAGTGAGCAAAGCTTTGTTTGCATTTGATTTATAGGGCTCACCATTCACACTCATCACTCATGCACAGTAACGCATGCCTCCAGCTCCCTTCCTACACTCAACAGCTGTTCAGTTAGCACTGCTGATTTGCACATCTGCATTGGCTTTTTCTTCACCCTACTGTACTGCAACTCTTAACTCCATATACAGCTGTTGCATGTGGTGGGATGCTTGATGTTTTGAATATCTGCAAGTACGGAATATCTGGGGTAAAGCTGAGTTATTGCAGTTCCCATGTTAAAATGGTTTGTAATGATCTATACTTTCAACTGAAAATATGTTTTCCTGTCTGCATAGTTGATGAGTATAAGTAGCCCAGAGGATCTTTAATCAACTTCTTTCAAGTGTTCGTATTCCCTGCTAAGAAATCCTTTTGCTTCCTCATTGCTAGAAGTTACCTGGTGTTTGGATGTGCCTCTGTACTGATGCTCAGTTTGCTGGTTGTACTGAGACACCTAATGTGGTTGACGTCTTGCTCTTAAACACCATGAGTGACATGGAATATGCACAGAGGACTCCTATAGAGAAATATTTCTTTAAATTTTAGTTAACAGTTTTCAGACAAAGCAAATTGCATAGAGAACACAGAGACAGACATTTGGGCTTTCTGTAATCTTTAATTGCCTCTTTTTTCATTTAGTTAGCTTATGAGCTAGTTGTTTGAAGTATTGAAGGCTGAGTTTTTCGGTGTTCTGTGCTTTGTTCTGGGGACTCCGGCTGAAATCTTGTAGTCCTTGCAGGAACACTCTCAAAGAGGCTGGGTGAGTCTGTGAAATGTGAGAAAACATTAGGTGGCTTGTACAGGCAGGAGAGCAGACTGCCAGCCTCCGTGCATAAGGTGCATTTAAAATTACATTCATTCATAAGCTAAAGGATGTGTTTGTACTACACTAGCATGTTGTGCTTAGAGGATGCTGGGAACAGCAAACATCCACAGATTTTTAGTGATGTATGTTAGTGCATGGAAGCTGGATTAAGGTGCTCTGTTAGGAATGTCCTTTCAGCAGCAGACGTTAAACATCCTTCTCTCCTTCATTTAAGGACAAATGTCGGGTTATCTTTCAGTAAAACTAGATCTTTTTTGCCAGAGCAGATACTGTTGTGACAGTGCTTCAGTGCTGTTGTTTCCTCCTTTAAGGTATATAATGAATGAAAACATTTCAAAGGCATGATCTGTTTACTGCCGAGGTGTATGTACTTTGCTACTTTAATCCTCAAATTTCTCTTGCAAAATTTATTTGAAAGTCTGTAAAATTATTTTGTGTGTCATCTGTAGAGCACAAGGAGAAAAGGTACCATCTTTGCACTGGGGAGGGCAAAGAAAGAACATTTCAGTTATGTAATAAATAGAAATGTTATTTTTGTCAACAACAACAAAAAATCAGCTATTTCTATGTAGGGTATATTAACAGTGTGTCACATTTGATTCCCGTCTTCAAAGTTTCCCTGCACAAGGATTATTTAAACTTTGTGTTGTTGTTGGGCACTGTACCTCTACTGGTTTTGCAAACTTGCTTTTTTTGAGAATACAGTTGCTTCTAGTCAGATGAAAAGGGTACTAAAAAGGCAGTTATGTTGGCAAAATACAGTTCTTGGAAGCACTGCATTTTCCTTGTCTGTGAACTTCCAGTATTTTGATTTTCTATGAGAAAGGATGGGTTAAAAGATGAGCAGTTCCTACTGATTATGGGCAAACTTTACCACTCAGCCATTACCAGCTGAAGGTTTCTCAAACAGCTGCATATCTGTACCTTGTAAAGAGTTCTAAGCTGCAAACAGTCACTGTTAACATAAACAAAGAAAGCCTTCTAACTGGAGTGTTAAGTAACATGTAAAACTCATCTTAAAAAACAATTTTAAAAAATGGTTTTGTAGACTTCTGGGTTTGTTACATCCATGCTGCATCTCTGTGGCGTTCAGGAAGGAGGCATTTTGTTGCTCTGCTTGTGCCCGTGTTTGTATAGTTACAGCAGGTGCTTTTAAGAAGTAAAGTTTGCTTCTGAAACATTCAAGTTAAGGAGACTTCTGTGCTCCAGCTATAAAAGTTATGCGAAGTGTACCTGCTGGAAGTGCTGAGCAGGACAGGCTGGGTCCCCAAACCAGAGGAAGCTACAGGAAACCATGGGTTTTTGCCTGTTTTCCTAAGACCTTAAGGAAAGCTGTTAGAGGAGAATTTACGTAGTGAAATCAAGTTCATGGGATTTTTTTTTTGTTTAAGAAGTATAAGTTTAAATAGAGGTTAGAGCCACAAAAACAAACAAAAAACCCACAGTTTGAAGGAAATGAATTAAAAATGTTTTCTATTCAAGTCGCTGTGTTTTAAAGTAAGCGTGTAAAAATAAACATGAGTCAGTGCTACCAAACAGACTTCTTATGATGGATGAAAACCTTTGGAAGTAAACCAGTAACTTAGCAGCACGCTTGTTTACAGATGAAGTTTTAAAGAAAGCCTCACGACTGAAGGAGTTAAACACCTGGAGCAAGTCTGCTGAACTGCTAAGCTGGCTTTTGGCAGCAGTAGCAGCATGCAGAGTTTTTCTCCATTACGGTTCAGTTCAATGACTAATTCATTCAAAGCTGAGAATCCAATTGAGAATTGAAAATGCAGGAAAGCTTCTTTTCCTCTTCGAACCTTTAAATAAATTGATATCTAAGAGGACTTAAGCTACAGGTTTTAAAAGATTGCCGGACATAAAAAAAAACAAGTTGATCTATCCAGTGCGCTGCATTTTTAATTAAAAACAGCTATTCAAAAAATTATCTTGTGCGTTTTCAATTCTTTTTCAAATGCAGATGAAAATGACACCAACTAAATAAATATTTAAACAATTAGTAAGAGTTTACAAAGTGCTAAGGTGTATATAATTGCCCAAATAAGTATGTAAAATAGAGTTGACAACTACACATGTCATGTATTGTACTGAGTTATAAATCAACTTTTAACAATAGTCACTACTCAATTACGAGCAATAATTTTGTAAGAAAACAGCTGGAAGTTGCAATTAGTGCTTCTCAGCTTCATACAAAGGGTCCCTTCCTTTGATGCTTCCTCTTGTGTTTACTTAGGTGATGTTGTTCCTCAGAGCTAAAACTGGTCTGCTCTAACAAAATGCAGGGTTCACATGTCAGACCTTGGGTGTTACTGATAGCAATAACTGATCCATAAAAGTATCTCAGGTTGGCCTATATGAAAATAAATACTTCTTTACCAGGGCTAGAGGTCATTTATGTTTTGACAAATGATATTCTTTAACTAGATCTTTTGTATTTTTCCTGTGCTTGTAAAAGAAAGTTTAGACAAGGAATAAGTCCTATGTATATTCTTCAAATAAACATAATATAACCCGACTTCCCAATTTGTTGAATATGTTTGAGAAGTTTGGAACAGAGGTTTAGATAAATAGATAGACTCACAGAGAATTGAATTACAGGAAATTCTCAGTTTGAAGTTTTAATTTTATTTTTTCCTCACCTCTTGATTCTAAAAGCGAGAGATGAGTTAGAATATTTTTAATCCATTATCTATTGTTGGCCGTGCTCTTTGAGTTACCTAAACAAAGTCTTAAAGCAGAGTTCACTGTCAAATATACATCAATTAGTGGTTCAATGTTATTTGAGAGGATTTTTTGGTAGAGAATTGCAATTATAGATGAGTAATTTTCCTTTCTAGCTGATGCTCTGTTTCATCCTTCTATAATTTCAAGTTTCATTTTCTTTTCCCTCTTATTTCAAGAGATATTTTGAATATGAAAACATCATGTCAAAACTTAGCTGAGCCCTTCATCAGGCTTTTTAAAACCTAAGTTAGAATTCTGTTTCTAAGATAAACAGATTTGGATCAGAAAGATTTTCAACTAGCTAGTATTCATTTTGGCTGAGACTTGAAGCAATGTCTTTAATCATATTTTTGTTGATTATTTATTAGTTTCTGTGGGAAATCAAAGGATGGACAACCTAAAATATGTCTTCCATGAAATACATCATGAATCAGAAGCTGTAGCAAAGAATTTCTAGGAAGAGTCTTTCATGTACTGCTATGAACTGAATGAAGGATAAAATATACATCTTTAGTGTGTGTATAGGATGCAAATGAAGATTGACCCAAAAATGGAAAACTCCACCATCTGGCTGGAATCGCATTTGTTGTGCTTTACTAGAGTAAGAAATATGCCATGGGGAGAAGAGTATTTTGTTTCTGTTCCATGACATCTGAAGGAAGATAGAACTAATTCAAAACGGCGAAGCAGCTCAAGCCAGGGGCTTGAATTAAAGTGCATGGTGAGACAATGACTACCTTACTTTGCAAACATATGCTTCTGTTATTGATATGCAGTTATTTACACAGGGTAGCAAGGAAATGGCTTATCATCCAAATATTATCTGAACAGGAAGGTAAAAGATGCTATATGCTATATTGCAGTGATCAGCAGTAGAAAAAAATAGTCATTTGAAAATATAAGTGATAATGCAAAACTGGTTCTGGAGTTTTAATTTTCTGCTGGAGAAATAGGAAGTTCTTTAGCCCGGGAGAAGTGCCACTATCCAACACATAAAAAGAAGCATGTAGCTGGATCCTAGCTGACAGTTCATGCTTCACGGTGGGCTTCTTCAGCCTGCCGTGGTTTCCATCTGCTTCTCCCTTCCATTCCTCCCTTGGTCCTTCTGCATACACATTATCTAGGTTTCCTGCTCCTCTAGGAACAGCAAATCTGACTCTACAGTAATTTTTTTATAAGAATTGACCAATATCCATCATCAAGTGCTATGGCAAGGTGTTGCTGCCTAGAGAGGAGTGAAAATACCAGAAAAGTGCCCCTGCACCAGGAA
This sequence comes from Pavo muticus, assembly GCA_016647715.1. Lineage (NCBI taxonomy): Eukaryota > Metazoa > Chordata > Aves > Galliformes > Phasianidae > Pavo > Pavo muticus. Next base: position 1,856,260 of record JACDJE010000015.1, on the reverse strand, counting down.
TGAAAGGGAAAAAATAAAATGGCGAAGAGATTCAGGCCAACTTTGTAGTGGAATTTGATTTTTGCTTTGAAAAATATATGAACAGTTTAATAAAAACTATTGATGTATTAATTTTATCACTAAAGGCAATCAGTTCTATCAGATTTGTTTCCAATTCGAGTGGCTAATAGATTTTTCTTTATTTGTATTTGTGTGGGAGTAGAGATGTTCCTATTTTATTTGTCCTCAGCATAAGATGAAAGAAACTGAAGACAAACTTTTAATACCTTTTTTAAAATTTAAATAATATATGTTCCTTTTTATTTGCAAAGCAATCAAGTATCTTTTAAGTATATCATCTCTTTTCTGGAAAAGAGATTGATTTTTTTTTCCCAAAAACATTGTTTATAGGGGAAAAAGTCACAATTTCTTTTAGTTCATTAGTATTTCCTGTTGCAGATTTCTGAAGGGCAGCGTGTGCTGCAGCAGAAGTACAGAGATTTAGTCCTGTATTTGGGACTGGGAGGTATTTGGCAGTCTGAATAGCACTGCTGCTAAATACAACATGATTCACACACCACTAATAGTCTCTACTTAGCCATAGGTGAGCTTTTCTGAATGACTATGAAAATTCTGCAGTACTCCTTTTTGGATTATCTAAATATGCAAACACAAATAATGTCTTCATTCAGCATCCCAAGGCAAGATCTCCAAGGAAGAAAAAATGCAGGCTAGTAGCCAAAATGTGGCACGGTTTATATTTTGAGATCAGCATCATTTTCAGTGTAGAAGCTCTGTTTACCCCAGCACTGACCTCCCTTACCTGGTGGTCCATTTTGATCCTAGAAGCCAAGTGTTTGAGGAAAGCAGCAACTACTTACCATTTTCTTTACTGGAAATAAATTAGATGCAGACTTCAAGATCTCTAGATTTGTCCATGTATTTTCTGTCAAGAAGACCGGAGATGTTACTGCAATTTTTTTTCACATTTATCTCCACGTTAGAGCATGCCTGGTTGTTGTGTTTCTCCCTTAGCCTTTTCATAAATACTTCTTTCTTCTTTATTGAACTTAAGTGATTTAAGGACACTGGGGAGCAAGGATTTTTTTTAATAGTCATTATTTAGTTTCTAGATGTATTGGTGAGGAAACAAAGATTACCTTGTTCATAAGGGAATTGCTGCCCCAGGTTAATGTCCAGGTGTTCTTTCAACTGAAGTCTGAGACTAATTTCTTCCTGGCCCTCTGGAAACCAGCTGAAGCAGTAGGACCAGCTGGTCTATCTTCACTCCTGCATACCAACATCTTTCACTGATTCCCAGATTTCCTTATATCCTCAGTACTTCCTCTAATGCTTGCAATCTTTATATAGCAGTTTTGAAGATAGCTGCTGTTATGCTTAGCATTGGTGATATCTGAATCAAAAAACTGATGTTTTAAAATATATATGGAGATTCTAAAAATCTTAATTATCCTCATAAACTCCATTTGTACAGTGGTCATATATTTGAGAACCCACCTAAAGTTTGCTTAAAGAAATGCTTTACACTGAGTATTATCTGGGTTGAATCTTATGATTTAGATTGCATTTCAGTAGCAAATGCTATAAGGGAGAGTGCCTACCGTCTTTCATTCCAAGGTTTAGGTCCTTGTATGCACACACATCCTTACCTGCTGCTGCCTGTCAGAGCACACGATTCCACTTCTCTTTTGCCAGCTACACATAGACACCAGCTATATTATTTTAATGTGAGCAGTAGAGCCATGTGATGTTTCTATACTGCATTCTGAACTTTCTGATCCATTTGTTGTGTATTTTTTTAAACTTCTATGCCAAGTTTATAGACCTCTTGTATTCACCACACAGCACACAGCCCACTTGAAGAAGGGAAGTAATAAACATAAGATGGAAGGGCTGAGGGGGGCAAGGGGACAGCAAAGGGGCAGCCATTGCTTTCAGCTGCCTCTTAGTAAAGAATTCACTGACCCTGAGGGTACTGTGAAAGTGGAAGCTGCAGAGCTGGATTTTCTGTGGGAAAAGCTGACAAAGAAAGCGATCTTTGCAGTGCTGTTGACCTGCAGAGTAGGATAAAAGGGTGCTCGCTATATGACTGGTGGTGAATGTTACCTGGGAGTATGTAGCTTTAAAAAAGAATTTAACCTCATACAGCAAACACCAATTTGGGAAAATAGAACCTAAAGGTCATTAGGGAAAAGCTGGTTGTAGAAGTTTCACTGAAAGGCTTTAGCCTGAATTCAGATTACTTCAGGCTTTTCAGGTGAGCCAGGATAAAACTTCACAGTTCAGAGTACCACGCAGTTGTTTGTGTGATGTTGCTTGTTTTTATGTATGGAATAAGCCTGTGAGAAAACAGGTTTTTTGGTCGTTTAGATGACATAATTGAATTTTGAGAAAATAACACATAACTGAAGGACTAGTAATTAAAATGTGGAGGCAGAAAGAAGTCTTGTTCACCAGAATGTAACTCCATCTTTGCTTTCACTGCAGTCGTTCAGGCTTCTCTGTCCCTGGCAGCACTACAAACTTTAAAATCACAGTTAGCAACTATGGAACAGGGAAGGTGGAAGCCATTTATAATAGTTTTTATAAAGAACTGTCGTTTGGATAGCTTTTGTAAGAAAACCTCTGAGGCAATTCCTTTTGTGTAGTCTCTAAAAACTTCAGTTGTGGCAGCTGAGCTATGTTAATTCCCATGTATGTGTACGGTATGTTCTGGGTCTTCTTCAGTCCCACAAGGGCATTTACAACATAACTGCATGTTCTAATTATATAATTGCACATTTACACCACTTATGTCATTAAGTATAATTGCACTTGCTATATGAATGTGCCACGATGGTGTAAAAATTACTTTGAGAAAAAGTGATACAACAGAATTTTAATTAAAAGACCATTATGTAAGACATGCTTACCAAAACTTAGTCAGTACTGAAAGCAAAGAAAATCCTTAATGCCCAAATACTTGGGCAATTTCAGTGTTTTCTTATGCATGCACTTGTGAGACCATTGCCCTAACTTCCAATGGTGTGCATTTTTTGTGTGTGTTATAGTAGAGTCATCTAATGCTTTTGCTACACAGAAATACTACCAGTAACCAAGACCTGTAGTTTTGGATGTAGTCAGATAAACTTTAGACTGAATTCTCCCATGAAGTTTAGCCAAGGCAGTACGAACAAACTGACTGGATGGTTTGACAGGAATGCAATACAGTGGCTGGTTCTAAACTGGTATGTGACATGAGTCTGCAGGTGGCACTCTCTGGTCCTGGTTCACATGAATTCTAGGACTGGTGGAACAACAATATAATAAATGTGGCAAAATTCTGTCAGCTAAGTACTGTGGCAATCTCTAGCACATATTCTACAAGCACTCAGGTGAAGAGCAAGGCCTTTGTTCAAATGGCTGTATTCTGTTTCAGTTCCCCACCTATTTCGTTTGGACTCAGATTTGTCTTTCCTAAACTGCTGCTCCGTGGTAAGCAGCTGCTGCCTTTTATTCAGACCTGGCTGGAGTTCAGTGATTTATCTCAAGTTGAGAAGCCAGTCTAAGACAACTCATCAAAGGCTCAACAAAAACAGGTTCTTAATGGGAAGTAATTTTCCAATCAACATATAACAGAACTGTAGTAATACATTGGAGCATGCTTTGATGTAATTTAAGACATATGGTTGCTTAATAAGAATGTCTAATTGTATAGATTTCATTCGAATATAGCTGAGGAACAATTCTGACTGGCTTCTAAGGTGTTATGAGATACTTTTGATTGAAAGAAATTTAAATTCGAGATGATATCATATAATGGAAGTGGAGACGTGCTTCATTAGCATAATTATATATCTCTAGTTGTAAATATTTATATAACAATACAACGAAGATGAAATTTATGTGCCTCGTCCAAGAGCTCAAGAAAAACTAGTTCTTCAATAGTTCTAGGAGCAGTTTATTCTCTTAATTGTAAATAAGCTTTTAAAGGTTTTAAACTTGCTTTTCTGGCATAATTATTATCTTCAGATATTTCTCTCCTATGTGGTTATAGTATCCCATGAAATTTCTTGCACAGCTAAAAAGACCAAAACCACTTCATTTTGTGTGAAAAGCTTTTAGGAAAATATTTTTAAAACTCACCTGTGCCTTTCTTTCAAATGAAAGGCATGAGAAGGGACATTGCTAGGTATCTCTTAACATATGGGCTTAATTACTGAGCAAAGAATTGAACCACGCTGTTTCAGATTGGTTACGGTGGTAAAAACTGCCTTGTGCTGTGCTGCAGAAGAGGAATGGATAAAATGCTCTTTGAACAGTCAAGATTTTTTAAAAATGTCAGTGCAGAGGGCTTGCATTTGTATTTGGCTTTCTAGACCTGCCTCTTGACCTTCTAATTACTTTATTTGAAACAGCACTGAGGGTATAATAAAACTGGAGGTTGTCTCTCGTTTGCTTTATCATAAATTAAAGCTGTTAGTTTGGTGAGGTGAAAGTAGAGGCAGGGTGTTCATTACTGCTCAAGTGACGGCTTGTCAATAGCACTGCCTTTTAGTTTGTTCTAGTCAGCACTTGCTGTGCATTTTGTTGGACCACTGGGAAATAAATACAACAAGATTATACATTTGGAATACCACAAGAGTTCATGGGGGAAAAAAAAACACCCAAACAAATGATAAATTATACACTTGGTAGAAAGTGACATGCTATCTTGTGCTATTAACAACCAGAGATAATTGCAGCGAATTGTAATTGCAGTTTGCAACTTACAGTACAGTGTGTCCAACATCAATCTTAATAGTGAACAAAGCAATTTATATTAAAAGTTAATTCGCTTGGTAAGTTTCGGCTGTATACAAGCGAGCTAACAGATGTAGCTTTTCAGAAAGTTCAAAGGCATTTGGAACGTGGAAAGAAATGCTAATGTAGTAAGCCTTAGAGAAATATTGCATTACTACTTGTAATGAAAACAAATGTATGCCATTATATCCCAGTTTGTGTTTATTTAATAAACTGTACAGTTCTGTACATTGAAGAAATTGTGTTTCTGGATGTAACAAAACCAGATTTTTACTCATAGATTATACAGGAATAGCAATTATTTATGCAGAGTAAAAGAGGTCTGGAAATTTGTGTATATTAAATTTTAACTTAATGCTTTTCTGAAACAGCACTAAAATAAGTGTGTGTGAATGTTTATATACACACATATATATACATATACAAATGTTTTTTTTTAATCTAGAGCTTTGTTCTTGAATTGTTTACTAGTGCCCAGTATGTTTCACAGGGCTGCTGATCATTACTCTAGATTTTGAGTGATATCTTTAATCTGGTTTAATTACAATGATACCTAAAATGATACTTAATTTTGTAAAAGCTTTACCTCCCTTCTAATGGAGATGATAACTGTACCTCCACTGGCTGCCTCATGGTGCCCCAGTGTCTGCAGGAGGTTCTTCATGCCACCGAGGTCTGATTCATGTGGGTTATCCCCAGCCATCACTTCACCTTTACTTGGGCAGGTGTTGCCGTGTTCTCAGTGTTGTGGTCAGTCACCGGTGTTCATCAAATGGCAGGAAATTCCCTGAGCTGCCCAGCTGTGATCCAAACACCACCTGTTGTGCTAACTTGGTTGGCTGCCTGTTTAGAATGGGGAAAAGATTGTGGGTTGTTGGTTTTTTTGTGAGGAGGAGGAGGAGGTTTTAGTTACTGTATCTCCTTGCATATCGCAGAGCTGTTCAGATGATTCATCTGACACAGGAAGGAGCACCATTCTTCATTTTAGTACCACCATGCCTCTTTGTAAACATCCTTCTGAAAGCAGCATTAGTAGTTGACATATAAATTTCAGTCAGATTCTCACCTAGTGTGAACTATGATAGCTCTGCTGGATTCAGAGGAACAAAGACATGTAACGCTAGGTAATGACAGAGCGTTCCAGGAATTTTGGGAGTACCTGGAAAGGCTACAATTCATCTTTATGACATCTTTGGATAGGTAGGAGTGTGCATTTGAGAACCCGCACAGTTGCTGAGATACATGGCATGAAACTTTGTCTGTAAGGAGGTGTGGAGTTGTACAGAACTCCATAGCTCTGACAACATGCTATGTCCTTTAGCCAACGCTTGGGGCTTGGCTTCAGGAATGATGTGTTAATCTTTTTCTATGGTTACTATTACTTATTTATAATAGTAAAGTGGAGGTAAACTGGCAATATTTGGTGGCAAATACTGGTCTGCAGCTTTCAAAATGAGAGAGAGAAGATAAAAACACCTTTGCTCTTTCCTGGTAATGGATTTTCTCCTCTAAAAAAAGCATACTGCATCTGACATAAATTGGCAGGAGAAGTAATTTGAGCAACTCCTTTTAGAAATGTTGCGTAACGTTTTCCATTTGTCTTAGCAAGTCTTATAAATCTAAGCGGTGTTTTGACAGCCGGTCCTTTTGGACGCACAGTGTTCAATTCAAATCGTATTTACTTTGTTTGCTTTGCATAGGTAAATGCAGGATTATTAAAATATAACGCTACCTTATATCTTCTTTTTATCAGGAAAAAGCCTCTTTGCATCTGTGAACATATTGACTAGTGAAATTCATTTAACAGGGCATGTGTATATACAAGGGCTGCTCTGAAAGTAGTGCCTCCTATTTTATTATGTTGTCCCACAATGTCAGAGGCAGATGTTGGTGGCATGGCAGTAGAGGTTGAACCTTCCCACCGTACCTGTTATATTTTGTTACTGTGTGTGACAGATGGCAGCAGAGGGGCAGTCTGACCAATTGTCTCATATGGGAGTGCATAGGAAGCAAAGGTGCGTCACTGAATTCCTCCATGCAGAAAAAAATGGCACCCATGGACATTTGTCAATACTTGCTGAAGACGGGGCAGCCCATCTGCACGTAGGTAGGTTAGACAATTTAGGGATAAACATATGAGAAGTGGCTTTGGTTCAGACCAAGTGTCCATCAAACTCTCCATGTTCTGTCATTGGCCTAGTGAAGGAGGGAGGAACAGGTACACGTAGATCTTGACCTCTAAGCATGGGTGAAGGAGGTTCTTAGCTGGTTTGTTAAGTGCTCAATGCGTGCAATGCTGTATTTATGGTGGTTTGTCATGCAGGTGCGCTGCAGCAGCCTTGTAACAGTGAGTGCTTGTGCTGGAGCCCTGAGCAGAGGCCAGGAGCACTGGATGTGCAGCAGGGCACGGCTGACAGTGCCATGCTGTGTGCAGAGCAATGCTGGGTTGTGGGGGAAGGATGGGAAAATGCAGAGATCCACATTTCTAAAAAGCTCAGCAGCTAACCCTTTCCATTTCAGAATCTAATTAAAGGAGACAAGTTCTCACAGGTGCTCAAGTGCCATATATGTAGTTACTCTGCTTATATATACATTCCATAAAAAGATGTGCCTATCTTTTGCTCCAGGCACTCTTTGAGCAATGTCAAAAGTGCAATTATACAAATAGACTACTTGGGACCCTCCATTCACCTTGTAATTAACATAAATCATAATCTGGCAACAAACCTTATTCCCAGTCTTTATTATCTCCCTCCAGAACACTTCAATAGCCAGACATCCCAATTACTGAGCTGTTAGAAACTCTTCTCAAATTGAATTTTATTTTTTTCTACACGTACATAGCTACACAAGAGAAAATACTAAATATTAATTTCATGAACCAAATGTGGCATAGTATTACCCTTTCTTTCCATAAATAACAGCACTTTGTCTTTTAATCAGTATGTTTAGCATTCATCAGTAGTATGTTTAGCACCTACTGCAGAGAACAAGTTGCAAATTATTAGCAAAGGAAACTTATTGTCAGGAATTTATTAAGAATGAAAATCAGACATATGAGAAAAGCCTAAAGAATCCTAGCAGATTCTGTAATGGAGTATGCTGCGGAATACCTTTTAATGTAATTGAAATTGAAATAATTGACAGCATTCCTGAAATAGAAAAATGCAAGTAACAGAAGGAGCCTGTGCTGTCTTCAGGACTCCTTCAACACTGAGTACGTTGGGGATGAGGAAAGGAGCAGAAAGCGGAAGGCAAATAACAAAGGTTAAATTGAAGACTTACAGGAAAAGGACAAAGGTCATAAAACATACATATAGGATGATCAACTTCTGGCAAGAGGAGCGGAGAAAGAAAGGCTTTTAAAAGATCTTTGTACAGAAGTGTTAGTGAGACTACAAAGCCACTGCTGAATGAAACCGGAGAGGGGAGTAAGAATCTAAGGAATTTTACATTCATCAACATGTTTTGAAAAATCACTTAATTCTTGACATTTTTTCCTTCTTTTAAACAGAACGGCAGTAAAAATAAAACCTGACTGTGAGACAAGACGTAAATGACTCAAATGTAAAAATAATCAGATCTGAGTGACGTGTTTTGTGGTCAGGAGGGATCGGACTAGCAGCCCCTGATCAGTGAGGGTACTGGAACTGGCTGAAGGGATTTACAACTGTCATTTGGAAATGATGGCAACAAGATGGGATAGTTCTAAATTCGAACGTGGTATTATTTCTTCACAGAATTCAAATGAATTGTGTAGGTATTTCCCTGAATGCACACATCTTGGTACAAATTTAGTCCCTTTTAAAAATGCAGTTTCATTGTTATAATTTCTACTCACCAGTAATAAACATCATTATGCGAGGCCTTCCGTGGTACATTCTGGCAGTAGATCTGAATAATTTACATAAGAGTTAAATAATAATATCCTTCAGGAAACCAATGAACAGAGAAATGCAGTAACTTATCCAAAGTGACTCGGAAGTATCATCGCATGTTACTTTATTTAATGTTATTAAATTATTAATTCAAATTGTAAAACCAACTGTCTCATGTTTAGAACATGTCATGTAACATTAAATTAAAAAAAAAAAAAATTGTAATACCTGAAGCAAGAAGTTTATATAGAAACCATTGTCTGGAAACATTTAGATCATTCCAACAAAAACAACAACAAAACCCCAAAAGATATTCCTGTAAAGAATTTCTTAACTAATCATGTCCTTCTCTGTTTTCGTGTTACAGAGATGATTGCAAGTTAGCTAAGCACTTGCCCATAAGATGGGGTCATGAGCGTGGGCATGACACTCCACCAGCTCCTGAATCATAGACACATAGTGTGGCCTTAGCTCTGGTTTACTGGTTGGAGCGTTAGTATAGAAGTGTCCAGCAGTCAACACACATCAGAATAAGATTCAAATTTGAGTCTGTCTCTTATGGGGAGAGTAGAGGGAGCATCTGTTTCTTTGAAGATCTTGTTCTGTTCTGTTGAAGCTGTAGCTGTACTTGCAGTTGCTCAAGAAGTGAACAAGTCCAGCTCTGGCTACATCCACACAAGCGGCACCAGGCCAGGAAAGCCAGGTCCTCCACCAGCAAAGCCTGTGAAAACAGAATCCAGGCTGAACATTTGGTGTCGTCTCTGGGTTAGGAAGAAATACAAACAAGTCTGATGAGCACTGAAAATAGGAAATGAGTTTTTGTGAAATATGTAAAGCTGAAGAAGTTACTGAGAGCTCGATATTTACTGCAGTGCATTTGTTTTTTGGGATCTCAAGCGGCTCTCTGATTTCTGGCTTTATAAGAGAGCTGTCTGGGGGGATTTTTTCAAAGCAGGCATACAAGTAACAGAATTAAACAAAGAAAAGTTTAGATTATTAAATATAGTTCCAGCACTTCTCAGTTGCTCAAAATATTTGCAGCAAGTTCTCTGAAGTAGAAAATGAAGGGAATGTGCCATGCAATTTTTCTTTAGCCTTTTTGCAATGCAACAGGGCAATCGATACAAATCTTTGCAGTAATCATATATTGATTTTCCTAGAATATAACTCCATTTAAAGCATTTTTATCCCCAGGAGTGAAAGCATTGGAGGCTATCAAAGGAGGAAGTAGCTTTCCTTGACCCCATCTGCAGTTCACATTGATTAACAGAGGCTTGGTAAAATAAATAAATATGTGTGAGAGAGAGAAGAAAGAAAAAAGAGTCACAGAAAGGTTAATACAGGCTGGAGAGAAACATCATTACAGTGCATTAGGGTTTTTGTAAAATTGTTAGGTCAGGATAAGCTAACAAGTGACTTAGAGAAGGTGAATTCTTCATTAAGTCGGAGCTGAATATTACAGTACCTATTTTTCACTGAATGCTGCAAATAACAGGGAGCTTTCTAGTGGTCTACGCACCTGCATATCCAGGTATCAGTGTTAACAAAATTGAGCAGAAACAACTATGTTGCCATTTTGCCCTGTAAAGGAAGCTGTGCTGGACAAACTCATAGTGGGGCGTGCATTAGAAGAAGTTGGATAATTTTGCAAAATTCAATTTGCTAATTGTAGAAATACAATTGTAGATAGTTTTTTAAAGTTGCAGAAATAGGATAGATGCCTTATCTATTGTTGATTTTTGCAGCAAATTATAAACAATGTCATATATTCTTTAGATGTTTTAATAACACTGAAGCGTGCCTCTTCTCCTAGAGTAATGTACTCAAGACAAATATCAGTATTGAACCACTTGTTTCGAGCATTGGAAGTGCAAGGTAGATGAGATCACATCTCATACAAGCAGTGTGTTCCTGTTACATAATACAGTAAAACCCAGAAAATGCAGTGTGCAGAGGCCATGTGCCATAACTGTAGATGGGACTTGTTGATTTATTCTAGGTGTCCTAAGGACGGTACAATCCATCCCACGCAGCATTCAGCTCTGTACTTTGGCAGTCTTACATTCTTTTCAGCTATTTACTTCAATGATTTCCTGGCCCTCATCCTCCAGTTCCTATTCTTCTTTTTTTTTTTTTTTTCGTGGCTAAAGCTAGGTTCTCATAGATCAGCTTTTATTAAATTAAAAGGTTCATGTGGCCTCATTATACATTTCAGTGTGTTGTAGTTGATACTGTTTATTTTACCAGCAACTCAGAGCTTTTTAGCTTCAGGCAAAGCAACTACTACATATTGTTAGATAAAGTACCTTATCTGTCAGCAGCACTCTTGTGAATTAATCATAATTCAATAGGTTCACTAATCAAGATTTGAGATGAATGTTTTGATAGAGCAATCAGATTTGTCTAATCTATCATTACTTGACAGTTGCTTTAGGCAGAGTGCTAACTTGGCATTAGTACCTGTTTTTGATCAGTTTGGCGTGGCCCCACCAGTCAGTAGCATCACTTATTGCAGCAATGGACCGCTGTGTGGATACTCATTGCAGTTCTTTTCCAGCTTCAAGAGAGACTGGAGTGAAGCTGGGGTCTGGAAGCTCTCACCTATCTTGTAATGGATAATAAAAGAATTCTCATCTAGGAATTCACCTAATTCTCACAAATAACAAAAGTACTCAGAGCTTGTTGGCAAATCTGATACATGATTTATAGGAGCGTATGCAAACATTGCTCAGAACTGAAAGGGTCACTGGGATAGAATGGAGATAAAGTTAATATATTGTTAAGTGTTACTAATTATGAATCCAGTCACGTCTGATGTCACTAAAATTTGTTCTCTATTTTGCCCAGTTAAACATTCTTGGGGGTAATTTACAACATAGCTTGCAGCAGTTTGCTCAATTTGAAAGCATAAATGAAAGCTTTCATTGTATATTGACATATTTTTCTTGTTAAGCAATGTTTAAAGTACTGATACATGGTGCTGTAATAGTGGGTTAGACTGCAAGTGCAAGTTTGGTACATTGTAGTCAATAATGCATTAGTGTGGGAAAATGAAGGAGAGAATTGATGTATTTTTTTTTAATATAGGTGGGGTCTTGTCTCCTTGTAGAAGAAAAAACTTTAAAAAACTAAAACTGTTGACCCTGTTCCCATTTGATTATTTATTTTTAGGAAATATGTGAGTGATGTGAATGCAATTTATGTGCGGACCCCAAGTTTCATGATCAACTCAACATAGATGATTTCCGTCGTGCCAATTTTACGGTACTGGGATTTTGGGGTCAGGTAGCATTTGCATGTTAATGTGATGGGAAGTCCACTGTGGAATGTCATCTATTCAGACTGTGTGGTTGTAGGTGATGCTTGTTCCTGTGCAGCAAGCTACCATGAGAAGCATGCATCATTGAAATTCTGTTGACGCCCTTAACACGGGGGTAAAACCATTCCAGCAGGATGTAAGAATAGTGGTAGCACCAAGTTCTTGAGCGGATCAGTTGGTGAATTCGGTTGGAGTCTAAGGCTTGTCTGACTTATACTGAATCTGTTGCAGACAGAAAGGACAGCATCTCCTCTCAGTAATGATCAATGGGGTATTTTCCTATCTCATCGCAAGTGAAATGCCTTCAGTATCTGCTGCTAGTCAAGAGGAACTTTTCTATGTTATCTTGGCAACACTAACTGGTCAAAAACAAACAACACCAAAACAACAAAGTGCAATACTCAAGTGCGAAGAACGATATACCTCTAATTTTACCTTTTTCAGCAAATTTAGGCAATTTAAAAAAAAAGCTTTTGTCTTTTTGCTAGTCAGTACTCTGCTAAAAGTCAAAGTGATTATTATCTGTACTTACTGCTTGTAAATACCATAGACCTGTTTCTATGGAGTGATGAAAATTACATTGACTTTGCCACCATAGGATTCCTTCTAATATGCTGTCAACAGTCTCATGCCCTGTGCTTACTGCTGTGCTCAAATCCCATCTCTCCATAATATTTAAAAGGCACAATGAAAGGACATCCTTTCCAATACTGAACTACTTGTTTCATTTGTGCACTGAACTGCTGTTGATTACTTCACAAGTTCCCTCTGCCCAGTAAAGTTGGCAAGATTTTTTTATACAAATCTAGACGAAGAAAGCTTTTTAATGATCAACAAAGTATTGAGTATGTAAAGTGGTTGATTAAATGTCCTTGCTTCCTCCATCAAATTCTACAAGTCAAAAATCTCATCCTGAGATTTTCCACTTAGTCAAGACCCTGCTGTCTTGCCAGCCAGCTTTGACTTCATTTTCTTCTTGATAAAATCTAGCATGACATGCAAGAATGCCTTTCTTGTATGTGAGATGAATGATGGTCCTGCATGCTCACTGCAATAACATGAGATTAACATAGATCAAAGATTTACTAGAGATATTGAGAGTAGACAGCCTCCACACACTTAATTCATCTGGATTTTTCCCCTTTTGCTAGTTAACATATCAGACTAATAAATAGCAATGAGTCATTTTGTTGTTTTTTTCTTTAGGTTACTAATAAATGCATTTGAGTTGACAGCTTTATAATGCTGAGGAGATTAAAAAAAAAAAGTTCTTGATAAAAGGATGCTCCGTGTGAGTACTTGTATGCATTTCTGTTCACATGGTCATATATATAACACCTGTGTGATCCCTCAGGCAATTCAGTCTCTCATTTTTCCTGCCAGTTTGCTTGCTTCATTTTGATCTGTGTTTGCTATCATTTGTCAAATGACACCTTGAGCATGTTTTCACATCAGTTGTTTTGAGAATCTGAATGCTAATAATTACATCAGTCCTGCCCCATTGCAAGAGGATAGACTAAACAGTCACCTGGGACTGTTTTTAACAGTTATTTAACAGTTATTAATTTCTGGTTTTGATGTGCTGCAGAATTGCTGATTGCTTATCCATTATTCTCATTGCAGTTTTGTAAGCAACTGGAATGCCTACATTAAGTGCCTGCCCTAAAGGCCTCAGTGCTGGCTCTTGGTTCCTTATGTTTTCATCTTCTGGAGCTTGGGAGAGAATTCCCCAGAGCTCATTCATGCAGATGATCCCTGTCTGCACATCACTAGCTCTCCACAAAAAGCCAGTCTACCTGTGTCACGACTAACTGAGATTCTTTAAGGACTAAGTAAATACTCTTTATAGTGTGAGGCATCCCTTAGCTTTTCCATCATCTGAATCCAGCTGCTGGCCATTCTGCCTTTCCTGAGGGCAACTTTCTCTCAAGCTCACTGTATAATCTGGGGAGTTGCATAGGTGAGATCTTGATAGCAAAGATGGTTGCCGCTCCTATACAGCTTTGCGCAAACAAGATCCTTGAAGACTGCCCACCAACAATATTGGTCTTCATTTGAGTCAACTGCTTTACCTAGTTTTCCCTATATTTCACACTTTGAGAATGGAAATGGTTGATGGAAGGAATGTCTCGTCTTTCTTTATATGTGGGACTAAAAATTTCATCCAACTCTTGTCTTTTTGTTTAGACAAAAGGTCTGAAGATATCATGAAACAAGCCAGAAAATCAGTGAAACAGATTTGTGTCATCTTAAGAGAAGCATTTAATATCTCTAGCCAGCAGGTGAAGTTCCATAACACAAGTCTTAAATAAAACAAGAGTTGTTTCAGTAGCATTAAACAGTGCTACTGCTTTTAAAGAGTCTTACCCCAAAGGGCTTATTACCACAATTTTCCAAGTCTTTGATTTATTATGTGCTCCGCGTTTTACTACCTTTCCCAGATTTTAGTTATCTCAGCTCCATTTTTGAGTGCTGAAAGGTTAGAAGGTACGCTGCCAAGGTTGTGAGTGTAAGGGCACCTCCAATTCTAAAATGTTTAGACTATTTGAAATCAAAGAATAAAATATAAACCTGTTTATTTCTGAACTCCTTATACATACCTTGTTTTAGAATCCAATATGGAACCTCTTTAAATACTACTGTGCATAGTAAACATTTGCTTTATCTATGTATTTTTCAAAAATGTCTTGCCCAGGATTTACTGTGAATTCAATAGGGGTGTTAGAGCAAAAGGTCTCTCAGATTTTTCATTTTCAGCCTGAAATTCAAATGTGTGATATGTAGGTTTTTGTAGTTGTTTTAACTAAAATGTCTTTGCTACACAAGGAGATAAAGCAATAAGGTATTCACAAGAGAAGCATGACTTCTTGTGCTGTTTGCAAGCATCTAGATACACATGAGTATATGGAAGACACAATTTTATTGTTTAAAAATATGCATCCTTACATTTATGTAACACTTTTCATCCCAAAGGATCCTGAGGCACTTTAGAAAAATCCTTATGTACGTCAAAGCATCCAGCATGCCAGCAGGACTTTGGCACCTGTGATGCAGAACTCAGTACCTTTTTGAAGAAGTAAAATTCTTCTGTAAAATACAGAAAGCATCTGGTTCAGCTGCTGCTGAAGTCTTTGAATCAGTGTTAATGGGAGGATGTGAGGTAGACAAGAAAAATCTGGAAATGTCATTGCTGTCTTTGGTAGATTTAAGAAAATTAAGATTGCAAAATCACTTTTGTACTACTTAGGATTGAAGATCCTAAAGAGGCATCTGGACTATTCAAGCCATTCTAGTTTCACACCAGTTGCACGTACCTACACTGAAAAATATTTTCCATTTAAATGGACAGGGTCATAGTGAAGAAGCTGGAGTTTGATTAGGAGTGGAATGAATGCTGCTTCTTTGGAGAAAAATAAGACTTCAACATTAAGATCCATTCTTGCTTGCATTGGCTGCAAATTGAGATTATAGTGGTGACTTTTGATAGTGAAATGATGCAAACTTTGAATAAAACAAAAAAGAAATAACATACATTAAAATACATTAAGTTTCTCTATCTTTCTCTGTATGAATGTAAGAAATATCTTACATATATCCCAGTGGTATGTGTAAGAAATGCTTTCAAGACCTTCATAGAGAAATAAAGTGGAAATAGTTTTTCTCCTCCGTATTAACCTAAGTAATTTTCTTAATTCAGTTCTCTGTGCTTAGGTTTCTAGACAAGTCCTAGTGATCCTTTTTTTTTTTCCTTCTGTTGCTATCTTTGGATTGATCTAATTTTCAGAAAGACAGATGCCCAAGGCTATATCCCCTAATGCATGTGAAAACAACTGTAGCAGGGTGTAGGAATCTAAAATTCACCTGTATGACTTCGCAGCTGCTGGTTTTCATCTGCAAGCAGAGGTGCCTAATGTTGTTAGTGCAGTCGGGGAAAAGTGACAGTCATTTGCAAGTTGTGCCACTTCCCATGTAAAAACAGCAGCACTGCACTTATCCAGGGATGGAAAAGTTGTTGGCTGTGGTGTAAAGCCTCCAGTACCAATTGTACCAGCTGTGCTCCGGGTAGGAGCCTGTCAGACCAACAGGTTCACTTTCTTCCTAGCGTTGTATGCCACCTTAGCAGCTTGTTTAGATGCTACCAGAATACTTAACCTGGAATAAAAGAATATCACTTTTGATTTTTAAACCTTTTAATTCGAAAATGCAACTGCTTCAGTTTTACTGATACTCTGTAAGAAAACTATGAGATGCAATAAGTGTGATAGATTGATCCCAAATGTTACACTGCTGGGGTAAGGCATACAAATGATGAAATTGTGATCCTATAAAGGTAGAAATAGCTTTTCCTCCGAGTTCATTATGGCTAGATTATCAATGAAAACATTTTTTTCCAATAAGTTATCCTAGTATAATGCTTCTTCTACGTCTCACTTGGAAGGCTTTTGGCTCCGTCTGCCTTAGCTTAATGTTTGCCTTTTTCAGTGTTTTAAATTAGGTTGTAATAGAGGATTCCTGGTCTGTAATGAGAGATCTGTACTGCTGTATCTGTGCGCAGCCACTTTTTAAACCCAACTGTGCACCTTGTAGATGAAGTATTTCCAAAATTCCAAAGTATTCTGGAATGTGACCAAGATCTGATCTGTGTTCTGCATCCCGTACAATGTCAGATAGCTCTGTGCTCAGATCAACTGGATTGCCGCATAACCCAGATCAATCCAGCCCCTTCCATCCTGAAAGTGCAATCATTTCCTCATAGCTCCCAGATACTCTGCAGTGGGTATCATGGCATGGAAAGTTCTGTTGGAAAGTGCTGGCAAAGGATTATCAAGAATAAGATAAAATGCCAACAAAGTGTCGGAGGGCCACTGATTAACCACTGTGATACTTTTCTCAAATTCCAGTGGATTTATTTTGGCTTTTAGAAACGTGGTGCGCAGCAGCAGCAGCCAAGCCATACACATTTTCAGCTTCTGGCAAACATCTCAGTGAAAAAGCTTTTTAATTTCTGATGCAAAGTCTTTGGTTAAGAAACATCACTTTTTTTGGCAGCTGCATGAGTAAGTTTAATTTTTGTAATTAAAATGCTTTGATACATTTGTTTAACTTGACTAAAAATGTCAGCAACAATGCTGATAAAGTTTAGAGCTTCTTTAGAATATGTGGTAAATATTTTTGTAAATGAGTTCATCTGTTAAGTGAAGATACAACTGTAACAGGAAGCAGAGTTGTTTTGCATCTTTGCCATTAACAGTCTTGCCAACATTCATCTTCACTTTGTAGCATGAATCACTGAGAATCTGGGGACTTCAAGTCTGGAAAACTCTGATGCATTCTAATATTATTTTTTCATATAAAAGTGTTCAGCTCGGGAATGTCTGTCAGCTTCCACACCCAAAATCCATTTTGCAAAATCCTCTCCAAAAGATATTTTAAATCACAATTAGTCTTTATGGCTTAATGTCTTTCAGTTGCCTTTGCAGCTCCCTGGATGTGTTAGCAGGGTGGGGTGGAAATGAAATACCTAATAGTTAATATTATTCTATAACGTATAAAGAAGCAGACTATGAAAAACAGTGATTCTTCTTCTCTCCCCTTTACAAAAGCAGAGGGGAAAAAATAAGGCAACCATTGCTATGGTATATCATTTGGAAATAACCATAGTTCTGGTTTATCTATTGCATTGTTCTCATGCAAATAACATAAGCCTGGATGAGTTTCACGAGAAATGAATATGCTATGGAAAATATCCAAAACTTAGATAATGCTGCATATTTTGTCAATGCTACTTAAGTATTCTATAGGTTAAAAAAAAAAAAAGAAAAAGTATAGCTGAGCATTGATTAGGGTACAGTAAATCAGGCCAAATATTAATAACTTGTATTCTGCATGAGCATAATTTCAAGTCAATAATAAAATATTGTTAATCAGTGGATTGATTTGGCCATAAAGCTGTTGTATACTGATGTAACTGAAGCATTAAATTTTAACATTGTCATCTCTGAGTATGTCAGATCTGAAGGCTCTGTTGCAAGCTATGAATTCTGCGGGATTGATAGTAATCAAAGAAGGAGATTACCTACGGAATGGAAAGGGTAAAAAGTTCTCTAATGAATATGATGCACAATGATCAAAGCAGATCATCAAAGCCTGCAGTAGCTGCTGTACCAGCCGTATTGCTGCTAATGGCTCTCACTGCCTACCTGTCACTGAACTGTAGAGAGGTGGAAAAGCAGTTCAGAGGACAAAGTAACGTAATGAAGAGATTATTTTCTCAGACACATTCATGATATTTGACTCTCTCTCTATTGGTTCATTTTTGACACCATGGGTTGGACTGTTATGCGCTAGTTTTAAATGTACAACTTTTATTCATCTAAAAGCTGTAACTTAGAAGAGGTCCTGGTTTAATTCTCCAGGAGGTGCTACTTGGCATGTTTGGCACATCGGCATTAGCAACAAGTTATTTAGAACTGAGAGCTTTCTCAGTCATTGTGAACAGCTGATCTTTTTCTTCCTAACAGTGGCTTTTCTTTAAATGATCTTTTATAATCCAGAAAGTAAACTGAGCTCAACAGAGTAATTTTAAATTTCAAAATAAAAGGACGTTTCAGTCGGGGCACAAGGGAAGAGGTGGTCTTCTTGCTTCTTCAGCACCCCTCAGATTCATTGGAATATGTTAATTAGCTCCCCAAAGACTGAAAGGACTTTGAATTGTCAGTAGCACATGTACTCACATGTAGAAATCTGGGAAAAGCTGATTCTTTTGTTGTTGTTTTGACTGGCACCTGCAAGGTATCAGCAAAGTAAAATGTGGTGTATAATGCAGTATGTAGCTGTGAACAATTTCCTCCTCCTTTTTTGTGTTCGTATTTTATTTAATATCTCTTGCTCTCAGTGCTCCATATAATCTTAAAATAAATCTAATCCTATTTGATAAGAAAACTAATAGGTTTTTTGCTTTTCCTCTCTTCCAATCAAATCAAATACCTTATCAACCTAAATGTAATTGGGGAAAGTCTCTGGAGAATTCCCCACAGCCTTTACCTGACTTTGTCCAGAATGCTTCCTCAGCTGCTAGGGAGAAGGGAATTCCTGTGAAGAAAAAAATGGCAGAGGTCTGGTTCCAAGTGGAGATCTCACTCACAAACCAGTGTTTCCTCTCTTAGGCATTTCTTCTGTGTCCAGGTGGAGCAGTTTCTGATGTGGGCACAGGGAGAAGAGAGAAAGGACACTTAGGTAATTTCCACAATGGTTTGGAATTTTACAGGACAAACTGAATTTTAAAATGTGCTTAGAAGATGGTAGAAGTACAAATGGATGTTGCCAAGCTTTGCAGTGTTTGGAGCACCACCATTTAGCTAACAAATTGTGCGCTGGTTACCATTTCTGAATAGACATGTTATAGATATACAGAATGCTATGGAATTGTCATTGCTGTGTTTTCCATGGGAAATGAAGCAATCACTCAACAGAAAACAAAACCAAACAAAAGCAGGTGGTGTGGTGGCCACTGCTAGCTGTGGAATAAATACGATGCGTGCCAGAGCAACAGCAGTCAGCAGAAAAGTTCTGTGATGTCTTAACCCAGTAATGTTGTATTGCATGGTTAAACATACCAAATGAAAGCAGAACATTCGAAGACCAAAAGACTGTTTTGAAATTTTTTGAAATCTTTGCCCATAATAGCGTATAGAACTCCATCTGTAATTGGGGTAACATCGTGTAGTGATGCACGGATGCCTGAGTGCTGGAAATGAAGTGAAATGAATGGTCTCTGTGCAGACGGTCTGGGAAGGACTGCGGAAGTTGTGGCCTGGGCCTGGGTTTGTCAGCTCTGGGCATGTGCAGGATAATTTACCTCTGCAGTGCAAATTGTTGCATTTTTTTACTTTTGTAGAATGTGATTTGCTAAAAGGTGTGAGCTGAATGCAATTTCTGGTCATTTTGATCTTCCTGGTTTGTGCTCAGCAAAAGCAACTGCAAGGGCCTCGTGATTTTATCAGCCTTAAGGTGGTAATCTGTGTGAAATTGTTTCCTCTTTGTCATTCTTGACACAGGATGGACTAGGAAGAGGGAACTACTTACACTTGCTTTAATAATTCTCTTGTAACATGGACACCTGCAAAAGCATACCCAGCTGTGCCCTGCAGTTGAAAGATGTTTCACAGCCAAAGGAAGCGCCTTGTCTGTGCTCTTCTCTTACTATGGAATGTTTAGAACACGAGAAACTAAACTAAGCAAAATGCTAGAAATGGATGCAGGGGATCTGGGAGCCCCAGCATTGAGTGTGTCTGTGACAGAAGGGAGGCCTGAGGTGCTGGGGTACGATTGCTCCTTGGGCTGGAGGCTGCTTGGAGCTCTGCAAGTTTCTTGTGGGCCAGCACTAAGAAGTCGGAGCAGAGAGATGTGGCCTTTTGTGGTCAGTGAACTGGGAGCTTGGATGCACAGCTCAGGACTAAAGGTATTGAAATGAATTGAGCAAAAGCATTTGTGTACAGTCGGCATGCTTGTAGTTGCGTGAGTCAGAGGAAAAGCTGGGCAGAGAGCCTTTTAGGAAGAAAAGGAAAACATATGTTATTGTATTGAGAGAATGTTTTTATGAGAAAGGGGGATGCCGCTTCATTAATAACTCTGACATGTCACACCAGTTCTGGTAGGTCTGATAGATTAAACATGAACCTCTCGTTATTCAAGCAGCTGAAATGTATTGGCTGCTCTACCCACCTAATATTTATTCCTTGCACAGTATAACTACAAAATTGACATCTTCTTTTAAAATTGTTTGGCTGTAATAAATATAAAACTTTCACCGCTGATGTAAAGCATTGCTAGCTGGCATCATTTCCTATCCCTTTTTAATTATTCTTGACACTGTGGAGAAACATCTAATATAAATCTGTAATGTGCTCTGATGACAAACTACACGGTTGGAAGACCATGTAATCTCTCCACAATTAATTAAAGTGCACAGAGCTTTTTTTTCTCCTCCTTTGCTTTTTTTCACCCCCCCAGCAACCAGATGCCACCAACTGGCTCAAATAGCATTGCTGTCAACTGTAAAAAATTAAGATTCAAACCCTAAGAAAGGTACTTAAATAAAGAAACCAGATGCCAGGTTATTTTTCGATATGATGGCATACATCTTGGTGGAAGGCACTATTGTTCAACATCTGTAGCTTCACGTACATAATTACTCACATAACTTAGCAAATCTGTCGGCAGTTTATTTCCACAAGTATCTGTCACTTCAGCAAATCTTTTGTTAAAAATTGGACGGTGCCAATCAGTGTGAGTAGTTCACCAGCACTCTGACAGCAGCTAAATGAAATGGGGCTCGGCTGCTGTTTGCTCTATGGACATACATTTTTGGTTTTCAGTAGGTGTGAATCTGCTTCAGAAGAGCTCCAGCTCCATGCTAGAAACAGTCAGCAGTGCCATTAGGCTCATAGCACACATGGATTTAATCAAATGCAAATTAATAACAATTTTTAGGCAACGTAGGAGTGCTGCTGTAACATTTACGGACTGTAATAACACTGTGGATGGAAGACAGGTTAATAAAAGGTGTTTATTAAATATTACTGTGCCGCCGTAAAGCTTTTGGAGGCTGAGGCTGTAGCCACAGGAAACTGCAGGTTAGTTTGCAAGACAGCAACAAAGGTTCATATATTATTAATTATGTGTAAAAAAAAAAAAGGTATAATCACCTTAGTATTGTTATTTAACATCGATGTTTTTAGAAAAACAGTTGAAATAATATGTTAATATATTTTCTGCTCTCTCTATAAAAATGGAATAAAACAGATGCGATGCTAGTGTCAGTGGTTTTCCTCCCAGTCTAAGAAGTGTATTTAGATCAATAAAGTAAAATGGTTTGGAGTTACATTGAGTTACTTAGGAAAACTCTACTGTGCTTCATTGTTTATCAGTTTGAATTGGTTTCTTACTTAAAATGAATTTTTCAAACATCATAATATATATTTTTGTTGGTGGTGTGGGGGCCTTGTGCAACCATTTTGCCAAGCAGAGAGTTTCTGCCCCCTGCACAGCTGCCAGGTGAAGGTGGACTTGCCCCCTGTTCTGCTGCATGCACAGGGCCAACTACAGGGCACATGTCCCAGCGGCTGACCTGAGGAACAGCAGCTCCGTAGTACTGCGCTGTGCACATCAGAGTATAACTCAAATAGCTGTCTTTAAGAAGTAGTGCTGGTGGTTTGGGATGCAGCGAGAGGTTTGTGGCTCTGTCACGTTTTGGAAAGGCTTCTTTATGAAATAGCGTTAGTATTTGTAAACTGTTCTCTAAATTCCTAAGTGTGCACATTTCACTTTGTGCCACCGTTTGCTCGCTCCTGATGAATGATATAAATCAATAAGCTTACATCACATTTCCTTGCTGCATTTTTCTGGTCTTCCTGGAGATGGGATTATTTTTCTCCTGCTACTAGATGGTTGGCACAACCAGAGCTTACACTACAGTGTGCATGTTAGCACTCTTGGAGAGAAACCTCCTCTTTTTCAACAAAAAGTTAACTCAACAGCTTTGTGAGCAGTCTGATTGGCCATACAGTGTTTCCACTGAAACAGTTTTAAAATAAAACAGTGAGGACTACAGAGCAGTTCATAAATGAGGAATTTGGCTGCAGTGTGGTAGTTTAAATCCATATAAAGCTGGTATAAACAATGTATAAGCTTTTCTGTGCTAATGGTTTATCCGGTGTTTTTTAGCATACTTTGAGTTCTATTAAGGGCTATAGTGTATTTTCAGTGATTACATTTTTGGAATTATTTTATTTAGGGTTATATACAAGATAATCATGTTATTTATACTTGCATTATAGTTGCGGGATTTCGACCAGTGTTACAAACTGCAGATCACATTTCACTATCAAGTACATCCAAGAAATCCCATTAGTTTCACTCATTTTAATGGGCTGTAACTGAGAGCGCATGCAGAGATCCATGTGAACGCCTTTACCCACAAGACACTTCTTGAAACCATTTGAGCTGCAGCCACTGCTCTGGGAGAGCATCTCAAGGTTGTAGGAGGTTGGCTTGGCAGCATGGGGCGGGCGGTGGAGAAGTTCTCTCTAAAGAAATTCTTGACGAATAGAAGATAGGTAGCATGTAGCTTGTATATTAAAGGCATTCCAGTTGGGCAAAATCAGCATTCTAATGGTACAGTAAGTGCCAGGGGATTTTAATGACCACAAATGGTTAGGAACTTGGTTTTACATCTCGTCTGACCAATAGTTTATGATGCGCTGTGGTTTTTGCTGTTCCGTAACAACATGTTTCTTGGATCATTTAAAATATCTGGCTAGCAACACCTCTGAGGCATGAGTTAGCTCACAGTAATGCATACTTTGATGTGTCTTATTGTTAAATTATATAGTGCATACAGTATTTCATTTTATTTAATACAAATCATTTTTATTTACTTAAAAGAAGCAAGCTGTCTTATTATATGTGTTTGGCTTAGAAACAAAGGAATTATATTCTTTTAAGAGGTGTTTTGTGTTTTATGGTTACTGAGAGAATACATGGCCTTTTAATAGGCATTTATATAAGTGGGATCCATGTCTCCACTCTATTATATATTTTCAAATAATTAAAAGTGCTATACAAATGCCATACGATAGCCTTACAGAAAAGAGGGAAAACCCATGTGGTTTAAGATGTCGGGATTAAAAAAAAACAACTTGTTTCTTGGGGAGGGCAGGAGGCAGAAAGGTTTATTGGGGTAATTTAATTTCTACTGATGCTACAAACATGCATGGGATGAGGACGTGGGAGTTCAAATGCAGACGCTGCTTGTACTGTTCCCCATCGTGACCTGTTCTTCATTGAGACAGTCAATTGACACAGACGCCAGTGCACTTATTACTGAGTCTACTGTAAATTAGACTTTCAGTCTTGCCAGGGATAGAAATTTTTTCTGTGTTCACCGCTATCACACATCACATTTGAGGGAGGGGAAAAGGAACTTTTTAAAACAGTAATATCAAACAACTTGGAAAAAAATGTTAAATATTACCATATGAAGAACTGATTAAATTTGTATGGTTTTCTTTCAGTAAAAACTGATATGTGATGAAACACAGTGCAGCTGGATAACTTGTTTGGCTAACGTTCCAGTGTTCTCTGATCTCTTTACCCAGCTATATATATAAAAAAGAAACCATATCAGCATTCTTGTTCCTATTGTACCAGCACTGACTAAAATGCCCCTTTTTCATTTACCCCTTACCATCTGCAGTGTAAAAACTTAACATGAGTTTGCCAGCGAG
This sequence comes from Pavo muticus, assembly GCA_016647715.1. Taxonomy (NCBI): domain Eukaryota; kingdom Metazoa; phylum Chordata; class Aves; order Galliformes; family Phasianidae; genus Pavo; species Pavo muticus. The sequence goes on along the minus strand of JACDJE010000015.1, from coordinate 1,831,994 downwards.
GTAGTTTATCTGCATGTCTTCCTCCTATTCACAGCTATTCTTGAATATCGTCATTTCTGTAAGTCTTGTCATGGCATTTTTTGTGCATTTAATTGGAAAAACTACTGCATTTGGATATTTCCAGTTCAGCACCAGCATGCAGACTCTGTTTGGGTTTCTTTTTTATGTAGACTAGACACAGGTATGATCTGATACCAAAGATAGGTCTCTATATTTAGAAGTTGTCTTGTTCTGTCCCTCAGACTTTATGGAGTCTTCTGCAGGGTCATTTGTTTTACTTCTGTTGTATGTATACTGGGTTTATGTTAGTATTTTTAGCATGTTGAAGAAACCCAGGAGCAGTTCTTCCGTGAGGGTAATGTTTTCAAACAATGAACTCGCTCTTTAAAAGCGTAAAAATGTTGCTGAAGTCATAAACGTAAGTGTATCAATATTAGAGGTGATTTAAAAATTTTTATTCATAATGAGTACCTCTGTACCTGAAATGCAGGGCTGCGAAACCGGGCTAGTTTGTTTGTTTTAAATTCTGTTCTTCAGCCAAATGTCCTTATATTGCAGGCTTTTTGGCTGGCACAGAAAGATCAGACTTCCTGCTCATTGATGTAGATAGAATTTTTCTTTTATTTTGGGAGTGGCAGGGGGTTGCTGCAAAGTTTAATTTTCCATTTTGTTAACTAAGAACATATGCCGAGGGTCTTAGACTCTCTGAAGTACTGACTGACATAAAATATAATGGCAATCCAGCATGGGCTGAGATTGGAGAATCTTGGATGTTGTCCCACTAGATACTGGAAGACTGCAGATTTTTTTAGCTGCGATAGATAGCATGGGTAATTTGCTCTTCACTTTGGCACACTCTGTTTAATTGCAACTACAGCAGAGCAAAACCATCTGCTGAAGTGATCAAGGTCAGAGTTTTTGAGTTATGAGTGTTAGAGAAAGTCATAGAGACCGTTCTTCTTGTCATTCCTTGTGGTGGAACCCCACGGCTATATACCCAGTTCTAGGTATATCCTGGTTGTCTCTATTGTTTGATAAGTGCCAACCATGTGTTCGTCCTACTGCCAGCCCTGTGCCGCTGCAGCTGCTGGCACACTGGGCTGTGTCTGCTTGCTCTGTTTGTCACTGTTGTCCCTAACTCTTCCATATTTTTCAAGGTTGATTGATGCAACGCTGTGTTGGAAAACAGGAGAAAACTAAGAAAAGCATTGCAACCAATTTACTCTATCTGAAGAGGCACTAGTTACGGAGTACACAAACTGGAACATGTAGAGCTATCGGGTTTCCCGTATTTTTTACCACCAAAGCTCTTCCTTAGCCCTTTTTCTATTATTTCTGCTATCAGACAGGACATTTCTTTCTTGTGAGAAGTCTGTACATGTAATCCTTGAACCATCAGTGAAGGCTGCAGAAGGAATTGATTCCTCTATTCTTGTTTGCCACTGTGCGTCACCCCGTGATGACCTCCAAACCATTCTTCATTCTCAAACATCATCTTGCTCTGTTGACATCTCCACAAACAATTCCCATTTAGAGTCTACATTTTTTTGCACATCTTACCTAAAAAATTGTAATCCCTCCCCTCCTCAGTAGAGAAATAATATGCGAGAATTACCTAAATCAAGTAGAAAATATCTACAGTACTATTAGTACTCTCATTCTGCAAAACCCTTTCCATTCCTATTAATTTAATTCTCAGTAAAATTAATGAACTTTTATATTAAAATAGATAATTTTCCTGCTACACAGGAAGAGGGGTTATTATTGTTTATCTAACATCAGGAAAGAAAAGATTGCAATGTGCCTTTTCTTCCCCAAAATACTAATGCCAGAATTCTGGCATTCTGATGACACTCTCTTCATGTTTTGCCTTCCTGAACGTGATTGTTCTACCTCCTTATTGTCATCACTAACACCACACAATTATGCATGTATGTTTTGTTTCCACTTGGAGTTCATCCTATAGTACACAGAAGTATTACAGAACCTGCCCTTCTTTCCAGATCCTTAAATGTAGAATTGAAGGCTGATATTTTAAAAGGAGCATTCAATACCAACTTCTGCTCTTTGAACAAAATTCCTATCCAACTGTAGCCATTTTTTTGAACATACAAAGAAAGATCATGGCCTTTTATGCCCTTTAAAACTTGCTTCTTTCGTTTTTCTATCTTATCATTGCTAGCATAGCTCTCTTTACGTTCCTATCAGTTAATGCCACATTTGTGTTGGCAACTTAACTTTCTAGAATGAAGAGCATCTTAGTCATAAAAATACAGAAACTGATTCAGCAATCCAGTCTGAACTGTACCCAGTTTTGAAAGGTTAGAGGAAGAGGAGAGAAAGAGGACACCGGAGGACAAAAGCTTTTTTTCCAGATCTCAACCTTTAAGCATATTTGTATGAAGAAGATTTGGTCTAAGTGGAAGTTAAATTTATTAGAATACAATAGAATACTATAAAAATGACTTAAAAATTCATTTGCAATTATGTGCTCGTAATTTAATTCACAAGTGCCTGTACTAATTCTGATTTCAGCATGGCCTGATATACGTGCTAAGTTCTGACTGACAGCCTTGAATTAGAATTTCAGTTTCTACAAATAAAAACAAATGAGTTAATAGAGGTATAGAACTGAGTAGTCAATTATGTATGCACTGTGATACCTTTAGTCACGCAAGAGGAATGCTTTGTTATGTGCTTTATAGTAAGGTTCATTGTTTAGATTTATAGGATAGGTAATGAATTTCATAAAGTCAGTAACTTTTTCAAGGCTCATTAGCTTCCTTCTATAAGAACATTGTCCACCCTGTAAACATTGGAATATAAAAGAATAAAATCTTCAGAATTACTAACACCCCAAAAATACATTAGATTGCACCACAAGCCCTCCGAGCAACGTGCTGTGCGTATGGGATGATAGGTTTCCATTGGAAAAATTGTTCAAATTTTAGACTATTTTAGAATGTCTTTTACATGCATTCCTTTAAAATAACATTTGTTCTGTGACTCATTGAAAGGAACTTGTTTGAAAATGGGATCTGTGATACTTAACTTCTGAGAAGTGGCTACTGCCTGAGCTTTGTGTCTACTATCTTTTTTATTATTCTTTTAGTATTTTTAAAATACTGTTTCTGACATGATACAGAGACAGCAGAAGTGACCCAGAGAGGGTATTGAATCAGCTGAAACAAAGGAAAGCAAGTGCAAGGAAATATTAAAAGAAGTATTCTTCTATCAGTTCAAAGTCATGTCCATCTGCTCTTAATTTATACTCACGCAGAGTTTGGATCTTTCACTATTGCTAGGCCACACAATGAATCAAATCCTGTTTCCTAATTTCCACCACTCTAAGTTATAGTTCTAGGAAATGGAATTCTCTTCCTGACAGCTGAGAGAAAGCTATGAGGTGAGGAGAGGAAGAGGTAGCTTAGACCTCTTACATGAGACATACCTATGTCCCTAACTTGGCTTGCAGAAGCATTGATATTCGTATTTTTGACAATCTGTAGAGAAGGACTTTCTCTAGCCATTGTGTACCATCTTTATTTGGATATAACAGAGAGTAATTGTCTCTATTTTTGCTGGATGCCATCTAGTCCTTTAATGATATTTCTTAGAAATTAGGGTGAAAGAGGTACAAAAGAAAAACCAGATGGCTTGCTTCGTACTTTACTTAGCTGCCCTCCAACCAAGTCAAGATTATATGAAAACCTCAAAGTATCCCATCTCAGGTTTTATTTGATGATTTCAGTATGTTCTATTTCTGTATTTAGATGGTTTAGTATTAAAAATCTATATAGTTTTGTAGGAATTTAAAATAAATTTTGGGTTCAAAAAGTCTGGAAACGAAGTTCACGGATCTGCCTGAAGATGAAATGCTTCTCCCAAGATGTGAGAGCAGTTTGGTGCATTAAGCCTTACTGAAAGGTAAGAGGCCGGATGCTCTACTGTGTGTCTGTACATTAGTCAGGAAATGCATGTATTGCTTGTGTTTGGTTTTGGCCTATAACTGCTGAAATCCATGTCTGATACCTTTAGTTTCACCAACCATGTTTTAAAATACAGATAGCACGTTGGCCCAAAACCTGGACCACAGGGCACTCTGCAACCCAATCCCATTTGAAGGAAAATAACAGCTGCACAACCAGGAAAGGCTCTGAGCCCATGCGTCATGTTTTGTAGTAAAACAGCAGCCATTGCAAAATCACCTTTACTTATTGTGTTGAATGTCTGCTGACTTCCTTTCTCCAAAAAGCATGTTAAGAAGATGCAGTTGTCTCAACTCTCAGAAGAGCCTTCCAAATTAATTTTTAAAATTTAAGTAATTAATTTACTTAAAACATTAAATTTAATGTAAGCTGTTAAATGTAAATGTTTCTCTTTCAAGGGGAACCTAAATCATTGGCACATTGGGGTGCATGCTCTGCCTGGCACAGCGCTCTGCAGGCAGCGCGGCCCCTTTCCTTACCCACCCTGGTGTGGGTTTTTCTGTGAACACTTTTTGCTCTTTGGTTATTTGTTGTAATTATCAAGTTCATTTTTCTCTAATAGATGTGATTAAGTATATTTAGCACTGTGTAATGAGTTTTCTGCCTGGTTGCGTTCTGGCTAATAAGGAATTCCTCAGAGTCCCTCTGACAGCTGCTGAGGATCCCAGGTTTGGGCTGCCACCAGAGACCTCTTCCCTGAATTGCTACCATTAGAGAAATTAACTCGGTTAGACTAACCATAAAATCTGGGCTGAAATTTGATTACTAATAGATCTCATGGTAACTTTCAGCAGCACAGATACTGTGTGGTTTTTTTTTTTGCACAGAAAGTCCTATAAAAGTCACAAAAATGGAAAACTGACACATAGTGGATACATAAAGCTCTGATTAAAAATACCGATGAAGAGCAATAATAGCAACAATAGTGCTACTATTACAGGAGTCCTTTTCTAATTCTTGCGATCCCTGTGCTGACTTTCCAGCTGATGGGTACTGCTCCCTGCTGTTACTGCACCAGCCCCAGATCTGTGGGGCTGGAGGGAGGCAGCGCCAAGCAGCTGGGATGCGGTGCCGTGCAGCAGTCGCTTAGCAACAGCCACTGCCTCTTCACGGACCCTCCAGAAGGGGGATGCAGAGACAGGAGGATGGAGTGGGGATGCGGAGACAGGAGGATGCAATGGGGATGCAGAGATGGAAGGAAGCAATGGAGGATGTAATGGGGATGCAGAGACGGGAGGATGGAGACGTGGGAGGATGGAATGGGGCAGGAGGTATTGCGCCTTCAGGAGAGCCAGGAATCCAATCTTCCTGCTGAGGGCAGTGACTGCTAGAATAGTCTTCTGCAAAAGGTCCTACAGAAATGGGGAAGGAGCGGGAAGTGGTCACTTGGCTTTGTGAATTACAGGAACAGAATGCAAATAAACTGTTTTCTTGCTAACTGCGAGCCTGTGTTACATTAGGAGGTATTTTCAGCTGCTGCTGCACATAATGGTTACAGAAAATGCATAATCATAGCCATGTGTCTTCTATTTATCACTACAATTGAGTACCAAATTCACAGAGAATAGGGATTGAAAATTAATGCCAAGTACCTCTTAAATTCCCTGCTGGTATGTTAATTACATAAAGACTGCTCATTGTAGGGTTAGTGGTAAAGTAATAATTATGGATGGGTCTACAATTTTAAATTCTTTCAAGATCTGAACAACTCTGTTTAGGATCACGCAGTATTAATTGCTAGGCACTGTATTTCAACCCCATTTTATTTCATCCAGCGAAATACTTTACAAAGGCTCGAGGGACTGCTGAAGTATCAAAGTGGTACTTTCAGCACCTTGCACCCACACCCTGAATCCCTTGGAATGTTCTGTGTTTGAGCCTCTCCACTGAGCAAGGTGTCACCCTTTGCTGTGTCATTTATTGCAACATCTGAGCGTTTAGAAAGCACAAAATGCAAAAGGGAGTGGGGAGGAAGTTGTTGATGTAAATATAGCCAACTTTGTGAAGGGGCTCTTATCTACCAGCGACCAGCGACATGCTGGGTGTTTCCGAGCACTGGTTCTTGCTGCTCAGCAGCACTGCTCTGCAATTAATGTTGGAGCATCCCGATAAGGCGGATACATAGGAATTAAAAACAGATAACATTAATGCAAACAAAGAAATGTAAACCTTTTGACCTCCTTTGTACTTGTTTATTTCTGGACGGAACCTTAGCAGAAGAGCAAAAAGAGGCTGCATTTCAGTGTGGTTTATTTGGGGGGAAAAATACATTTAGAAATTTGGAAAGAAACGCCTAATTGTACTGCTTCTCTTCTACACTGCTGGATTTTGCAAATGATGCCGCATTATTCTCGTAAGCCTGCCCCTAAAAATCGCCGTAAAAAACAACAGTGCATATCATAAAAGCAAAGAGGGTTTGATCCAAGCGGGAGTCTGCCTGCTCATTTTTAGAAGGTCAGATTGATAGACAATATCTCACGGGCTAGATAGTGACTCTATCAAACTAATTCTTAAACACATAGTAGTACAATGAATTATTCCTCTTTTGGAAGTATGGTTTATGACCTTTCTGCCCCAGGTATTATTGCTGATTATTATCTGAGAATGAGTGGTAGCATGCTTTTTGTTTTGTTGTTTTTTTTGTGGGTTTTTTTTTCTTTGTTTTTAACTCGTGTTGCTTTTTTGTTTTTTTTTTTTAAGCAAATATGGTTTATGAAGCATTTAGTACAACAGATTCCTGATGAAATAATTTTCTCTTATAGCACGGAAATAAAGAACTGCTCTTCACTTTGCTTTTATTCTAGAGGTTATTGCTTAAAGTAATATCTCAGGTTGTACAGATAAGTATTCCCGTGACCTTTTCTTTTCTGTTATTTTCACTCTGATTTGCAGAGAAGTGTGAGCATTTTAGAATATTTTAATTTATTTTGCAAAATCTTCACTTACTAATTGCCAGCTTTTCAAAATGAAAATGGTAGAATTCGTCATATGAAGCCGCATAAAAGATGGACCTATTTTGTATATAGAATATTGCCTGTCCTTTAGATCTATGTGTTTTGCTTATGGAATAAACCAAAGTAGGAGAGATAAACTAATATTTTGTATAAGCTCAGCCAGACAATACACATGATAAAGATGTTTCATCTTCTTATGTATGCAGAAAATATGAAAAATTGTAGTTTACACATATTTTCTCAATTCAAGTGTAAAATTGGGCCCCTAGATTGCCCTGGGCCACGGTGGTTGTGTTAAAGAAGCACTATTTACCTAGCAGCTGAGTGAAAAATGATCAGAATATTAGACTCATCTAGGCCACATTAAGGAGCCATTGCATTTCCCGACAATTTTATGCTATCTCAATATGAAAACAGAGCAATTTCAGCTCATATCAGGTTATGATCGGCAATTACAGTTGCATAATTCACCTAGTCGTCTCTTTTCAGGGCCTTTATTTTCCCTCTTGGTGACATTCCTGAGAAAGTGCCTGATAAAAATGTCATATATCATCCTGGCTTTAAAACTCGTAAGGGGGTAATCTGCTATGCCTTGCTGAGCCTATATTCATCACTAGATTTTTGACTTGGAGGGGTCATGACACTCATAATTTCCTTTTTGATATTGTCCTCACTAGATATGACAAGGGCTGTAAAGGCTCGGATGTATGCTGTGGTTAAGAGCCGTTCCAGTGGGGCTCATCACTAGCAATAACAGTGCATTACTGTGCATTGGGCAGGAGTTGGCCGTTTCGAAGATAATTAGATTTGATGTCAACATTTCTTTATCACCTGCATCCTTTTGTGCATCTGCGTGTCAAGTTGTTATTTCCGGATTTATTAGCACCCTCAGAGCTACTATCTATCTGTCAGCCTGCATGGTGTTTGTGTTGACAGTTGTAAAGTTAATTACTAGTACTAATGAGCATCGGGCTTTTGGTGGACATGGCATTTTGGGCATTTAAAGCTGTAATTAGATTTTTTTTCCTTTGTGTACAGCCACAGGAAAAATGCATAATAAGAAAAAGAAACCCAACCCAAGCACCCTGACCTCAAATCTCTCTCTCCCCAATTTGACATTGTTTACAGTATCTTGAATTCAGAAAACTCCGAGAGGTGCCTTGCATTGCTTTTTTACTGTTTTTTTCCCTCATCATTAACTCTGTGAATATTTGTTTTATCATGTCATCCGAACTCAGATCTTTAAAAAATAAATAAATATGTTTTATTTTCAGATGATTATAATGAAAAACATGTCCGGATAGTACATGTATCAGTATTTTCCTGTTCTGTGTCTTTGTATTTTTGTACGCACTGCGAATGTGGTTGTTGTTAAAAATAAATTTTCAAGGACAGCAAAATTAGTCCATCTCCTGGATCCCTCCCATTTTAACACAGTAATATATTAAAAATACAGAGTACAGAGATACTTATTGCTTTTTACACAACTGTAAATCCAGAGTAATTTCAGTGAAGTGGGATTAACGCAGGTGGAACAGAAAGGAGAATTTTCATACGTATTTGCCTCGTGTGCATCCTCAATTCCCTATCCTGTAAATCCCATTACCAGATCTGTTATATGATGTTCCAAGTAACGTATAACTCATGGAATTTAGAATAATGGCACTTATATGTGACATCTACTTTATGTAAGTATATTGTTTATTCTACTGCTGCAACTAAGAACCACTCCCTTGCTGCTGTTTCTATTTACTTTCTATTTATCATTATCTGCCATTTTGTTAAACAACTGCCCTGCGCAGGCATCAATCATCTATAAAAATACCCCGGCTCTGAGAAAATTTCACCCTAGCACTGAAATGATGAGCTAACCATTTTCATCTCTTGTTGAAGCATTGAGATTTATTGGGCTTTGATGGGCTGCAGCCCAGCCATCGCTCTCTGCTAGCAGCCTCCCACTTGCATTTATTCTTATTGCTTTTAGCAATGCAAAATGGAGCTCCCTCATCCCTGAGCCCTGCCCGGCGAGGTGGGGCGCGGAGCCGCTGTGTTATTGCTTTCTATTAGATAAGGAGAGGACACGCGGCAGCGTGTGGTGATTCAGATGATTTTCTTATTTCCGTTTAGCAGCGATGACAGAATGTCATAGTGAAATGACTTCAAAAGTCATTTTTCCCTCTGCCCTGGTTCTGCAGCCCTGTCCCTCGAGGGCACTTCCATTGTACAGTTATATTAATTCTGCTAACTTTCAGACTTCATTGCTGACAATAGGCCTTTTGGCTTTCTCAGACTATTACATTAAATTTCCCATCAAACCATGTCAGCCTCTGAGGTCAAAGATTCCAGGAGAAGCTTCAGATATTTTGCCTTTTGACTCTGTGGGCAGGTATTTCTAAATTGCTTCTGGCTTTGTTTCTCCAGTGCCGGAGCACTCCTGACCCCACCTGCAAGCCTAGGGCAACAGGCTGGGCTTCACCCCACAGCATGCCCCAGTCCTTCAGGATAGCTTCATCCTCTGTGCTGAAGGCGTCTAGTCTTGTCCCAGGCTGCATGTCATGGTAACTGGTTGTGCTGCAGTTTGCTCAGTGTCTGTGTACAAGATGGGAATAATAGTCTTTAGCTTCCAGTTAGGGTAACTGGGGCACAAGGTGTTGTAGCAAGACGCAGGAAGGTCTGGAGCACAGTGGACACTGCCCAGGGCCACTCCTGGAGGTGTCTGGAGGAACTGGAGAATGGTGCGCTTAAAGCAAAGCGTACATAAACATGGCTTGTGTGGGAACCATCAGAATCCTGTACTGCTATATGTGACCACAGAATGGCTTTCAGGCTGCTGAGCAAGATGTCTTGGTTCTCAGCCTTCTCCGGTTGTGTAAATTGTTTTAACCTGATGGGCTATTATTTTTTTTCTCTTTGGAATGATTTTGCATTATGGGAAAATAATATTTAAACCAGCACTTGTCTGATGAGAATTTTAATTCAGCAAAGATTTACACCCAGCACTGAACTGGAGAAAATGTTGCTGTAAGAAAAGGTGTTAGTGCATGCAGAATACAATTAGGAAAGAAGTACAACAAAATGATAGGCAGGAAGGTAAAAAATAGGCTTTGTGTGATAGAAAAATTTTAAGAAACCGAAGAGCTTTGATGGCATGGAGAATTCTACAAATGCAGTACATACAGCTATCTTACTCAGCGCTGGGAATTTATAGTCACAGTTTCTGTATTGAGAAAACAGGAATTTTGCAGTGTTCTCTTCCCCTAAAAAACTGTTATTTAAAAATAGGGCAGAGGAACAGATGTTCCCGAGAGAAAGATTTCCCATGGAAACAAACTGTGCCTGGTTTTTGTGGTCCTGCTAAAGGAACGGAATCAGAGGGGGCTCAGTGCTCAGCAGCGCGTTCTGCCTGCGTGCGGGAATGTCTGCGTGTGTTCACAGCAACGGGCAGCTGGCAAGGCTGGAGAAAGATGAGCTTGGAAAGGCAGTGTCGATGTGTTACTACCTGCTTGCAGCCATAAGGATAGGGAATCATTTGTGACACTCTGGGGACAATTTTGTCACCCTGACAGTAATGCTGTTATGCACCGACTTGACACACAGGAAGAATCCATAAAGACAGATAAGTAACTGTGAAAGTGGCTGGGGATCAGCCGGAGTGCCACCACTCACCTGCAGTGACAAATAGATAGTCATGAAGGATTGAAAATCCTGCCCAGCGCAGAGATATGTCAGTCCAAAGGCAGCATGCTGCGTGCTTACACGAGGGCTAGGGTAAAAATACACATAGGGCACACACACAGAAGAGCTGCAGGCGTACATACGCAGAGGTTAACTTGGAGGTTAAAAAAGTGCACTGCTTCTGCTTCATAGCCTCTTTATTTAAATACTTATTTGAAGTCTTTCACAATCGGGCAAGATTCTGATACTAATTACACTGGGTGGTAGGCTGATTCCTGCCGTCTTAATTGAAATCAGCGTAGGTTAACATTGACGTAATGAAAATAAGAATTTGGCCCCTGTGATTTTAGTGGGAGCCAATAAATCCTTTTCCAGGTGTCATTTTTTTTAGTAATTGTTTTATACCAATAGAGGTCCCCATCTGCAAATCAAATGGAGAAAATTGGGACTGTTCACAAATACATTCTGCCTTTTATAAGCGTTGTACTTTAGCTGTTGATGTCAACCATGACTCCTAAAACTCGGTATCCAACCTTTTCCTATTTATTATGTTAAAGAATGTTTTAATTCCTACTGCACTGCATTTCCCTTTGGAAGAAAATGCTGACCAGCCGTTTTCAAAATATTCTTTTGAAACGAAATGATAGTTCTGGTGCTTTTTTTGTTTGTTTGTTTAAGACAAAGAGATGTAATCTAACCTTGAAGGCTACCTCTGAATTCAGTCATTCTTCATGACCTTGTTTTCATTATTCTTATTAGATAATCTGAAGTTTATTTCTCAGGGAAGAAGTGAGCAGGCAGAAGTTGTGTTTGGGGTTTCGCTTTGTTTAGTTTACAAACTCAGCTTTCTCCCCTTTTTCTCAACCTAGCCACTACCTTCTGCTTATAAGGACTGTCTCCTTTTTGAGACAGTCTCTGTAGTTCATTCAATCCCCAGGCTGGCAAGCAAAAAGAATGCTACCTTTAGCCTTCCCCACAGCCAATGTGCTCAAGGTTAATTTTTTCCATCTTTTTAATTTTTTTTCTTCCCAAGTGGAAGTTCACTGTCAAGCCCAGAATTCCTCTGCACATTGCCAGTATCTGGGCAACTTCCGCAGTGCTTGGAACAGGTACTGATCCCCCTCCAAGTTCCTGCACCTCGCCTGGGGTGCAACGCTCTGACAGCCCCAAGGGCCAACCCCAGCTCCCTTGCTGGGTGTTTCTGGTTTCCTTTTTTGCCTCTTTGACATAGTCTTGGGCGCAGATTTTCTGTATGATTTACATAAGGTGGTGGTACATTTGGCTGAGGTGAAGATTTATACGTTATTCTGAGCCCAGGAATTTCTTGAGAAAGGTGCTGCAAATAATTGAAACATACATAAATTCTAAGAATTAACAAAAGTGTCTAAATCTTTTCCCATTTTATCATATTTTCGCAGAGTAACAGCCACCATAAGGAATACCATTCTGTGGTTCAGTATTTCACTGACTGAACACCAAGGGTTTCTACTCAATTCCACAAATCAGAGTGAACATTGCAATTTGGAATTATTTGGGCATTATTTGATTAAAAAATGCAATATGTAAAAAAGCAATGGAAATCTGAAGTTTTCCTCTGGCATAGAGATTTGCGTTTTCATTCAGCTCTGTGCAATATGCCATTGGCAAAGCAATTCTCTTCTGTACTCAATTGCTCTTGTTGGTTGAACTGAATGCTAATGGAGGAGCTTTTATCTCATTCAGAACATATTAGTTAAAACCCAGAGAGCAAGAGGATACTGCCAAAAGGTCTCTTGCATTGACAGTAAAACTTCCAGCTCTAGAGCTCATCTCTTCCATTTCCATCCTAATCTTGGCTCTGAGTCTGGGAGGGGAAATGCGGTTATTTCCTGTCACCTCTTAGAAATATGAAGAAAAGAAAATGTTTGTTTCCCCTTTTCTGTTCATAGTGCTTTTCACCCAGAAGGTACATAATGACTGCAATTCTTGTGCCTTAAATGGTGCTTAAGCAGTAGTTGTGCTTTACTGCTTCGTGGATTTGCAAAGGGAATTGGAAGATACTTTATACTTTTATCCTCTCTTCTGTAAACTCATGAAAAAAAATTGAATGTGATCATTTATTTATTTTATATATTAGCTACAGAAATATATTAGGGGCATTTAATAATATATTTTAGAAAACTGATTGTGGGATATTTTTGGTTTTAAACCCCACATTTATTTAGATTACTGTTCATTTTGTCTGTGTTTGAATGTTTTCTGTTTACATGCCCATATCTTTCAACTGGAAAAAAAAAGCTATGTTGTTCTGTCCCGGCTAGGTGTCTAATATATGTCTGTATAAAACAGGTGTGTGATACACAGTCAATATATTGCTAGTAATTAACGATTTATGTTTTTAGCTGTATGTTATCTTAAAGCAGAATGATGTAATAGAAAAAAATTTTAAGACTAGACATTTTGCTCTTTAATTGATCTTAGTCAACCCTATAGATTTTGCTATGAAATACATTCTTAATTAATGATTAATATTTTCAGGCTGTGTTCTACAATGCAAGTCATAGTCTGACCAAACTTCTTTCTGCAGTCTGAAATCTAGCACTATTTTAGTTTCTTCTGAATTGTTTTCTTTCGTCAAGGCCTTTGTATTAATGGAGTATGAATCTCACAATGAATGCCTCTTCAGTTTAGACTGGAAATGACCAGAATGCTGTAGTCATTTCCCACCAGTAGATTCAAAATGACAGCTTATATGACATGTCAGTTCTCTCAGCACTTTGTGATTAGTCACCTGTGGAAAGTTTTTACTGAGAAAGCCCACGGAAAGCCAGTACTTGTCATGGTACTGTACCTGGGTATGACTCTTCAACTAATAAGCCAAGCATTGGTATGATAGCAAGTTAAAGTGTTTCTGTATTAAATTTCGCAGTAGTTGGACATTTATTCCATAAATGTGTATACACATACATGCAGAAGATGTATAAGAGTCCATCTAGCTGAGCACACCTCTCCAGAAGTGACCACAAGCAGATGGGTAGGGAAAATAAGGCAGGACAATTATTTATGTTATTATATTCTTTGTGATATTTATTCTCTCAAATATCCTCTCTAATAGTTAAATTCTTCCCTTTCTTTCAAGTCTTCAGACTTATGCACCATAAACGATTCTCTTTCTGTGCTGTAACCCAAGTTGTGGCTGCTGCTCTTGGAATCGTATAGGTGCAGTTGGGGTAGAAGGAGGGAGGGATGGAAGGGTGATACTTGATCCTTATCATGGGATGGTGAAGTGGAATTTTTTTGAGAAGCATTGGGCAGCAATGTGTAACATAGGAGAGGGAAAGAATGGGGTATCCTGGACAAGGGGTGGCAGCACGTAGGCAGCGCTCAGCTTTACCCAGGTCCTGATCACAGGCAGGTGTCATAACATAGGCAGAGCTACTTACACTTAGACATGTTATCAAGGCATTCTCACAACATCAGCTTTACTTCATTAATCCTATGCGTAGTGGAAACCAGGTGCAGCTTCTAGTGCCTCTTGCCTTCAGCTCTCTTGGTCTTCTGTGCAGTTATGCACCTGTCAAGCCCTACAGCATTCTTCAACAACTCACTTTACAGTTTCCATGCTTCTTTTCCCTGTGTTTTTACTGCTGTCTTCCACAGCCTTTATTGTTCCTCTCTGTGGAGAAGGCCACCCAGCTGAAAAACCCGGTTAAACCTGAAATAATCTTTCATTAAATTAATTCCTGGAAGGAAATGGACTCTTCCCACTCAGTCACAAAGGGCTGAGTGTTTGCTCTCAGAAGGCCGTGACAAGTCTCCTCTCTCATTGTACCAATGAGAAACACAGGAATGTGCTATGGTATATCTGTGCTGCTTCCTGTGAAGCCTTGGTGAGGAGTGGTCTGCTTGGCTGTTGGCTTCCTTGCATCTACTTCATCCTTGTATGCTCTTGGTTTGCCTTCTGTGAGGCAAAATTCCTGTGTTCTTTAGCTGCGATGATATTGGATGTCCATGTAACGACTAAACCAGGACTATATAACTTGTCCAGGGGAAGGGAGTAGAAGGAAAACTGGCTCTGTGGGTGCATTTCCAACCTGTGGCTGAAAGTTTGGGAAGAGAGCTTTCCCCTGAATCTGCTGTGCAGACACAAAGAATTGTTTCACAGGAATTATTAATAGGAGCTGAAGTAACAAGACACCATACAGTTTCTTCTGCAAAGGAGCTTTGGGCTGTGCACAAAAGGAGCAAAGACAGTGTTACTGGCAGGGCTCTCAAAGATCAAACCCTCAATTACAAACTGAGTAGATTGTAAATAATACGCATAGATCACAGGCATGTATATTTTTCCTGTGATTAATTATGCAAATCCAGTATTCTATCTCAGGCCATATCTATGACCATACAGTGCATTCCTTTTCTGCAGAAAATTCCCATATTCTATTCTCTCTTCCCAAAACGAGCTTTTTGCAGAGTTTCAGAGCTTCCAAACTGTGTTTCTTGCTAATTTATTTCAAGAAAGTGCATTTTATGATCTTATCTACTAATTCTTTTGATGAAAACACAAGCAAAACTCAACCAACTTGAACAGGTTGAGTGCCACATCTGTGCAGAAGATAGCAGCACACTTATTTATGGCTCAGAGAAACAGAGTCTAAATTAAGGCAGCTATTGCTAGAGAGCGGATAAGCGGCCATTATGAATTATCCTTAATTATAGCGATTTCCTAAACTAATAAACCTGCTAAATCTTTATTGCAAAGGTTAGTTTACACAGTGCATATAAAATCCGCATGTGCTACGCATCAACCACCAGCTGTCTGACAGTGTGTTGCTATTGCAGTGAGTGTTCACATAAATTTTATGTTGGTTATATTAACAGTCAGTCCATATCACTACCCACAGATGCCAGTAGACATAAAAATTGCTCTCCAGTGAGCCTAAATATCCCTAGAAGCTAGTTGTGTCTAATGTTCCATGTAGTATTTGTACGTGAAAGCAGCAGATTGAAAAGTTATTTACAGATGAATATTTCAATCCAGTTAGTTCATACTGGCCTACTTAGCCTCCTTTGCTGGTTTATTTGTATGCTAAATAATTCACTAAAGGTTCTTGTTTACTTTCAAAAGTATTTTCTATGAAATGCAAACAGCAGAACCAACTTCAGGTGCTCAAAAGGCTAAACAGCCCTATTTTCAAATGCTGGTCAGGACCACAGACAGAATCTTGCAGATGGGCTGTCACTCACAGTTCTACCCATTTAATTGCTGTGGTTTTTCATTTGGCTTTTTTTAAGAATTTACTGAGATTTGATGTTTTCATATGAATTTTTGGCAAGATTATTTCTTCTTAATTTATCCTTTTTCACGGACAAATGAGAAGTCCTTCAGCATCTTCCAATTAACCAGACAGTGCTGGCAGCACACAGCACATTTTGGACTATTAGAGGGCTCCTTGACAGTGTGCAGGACCAGCAGGTGCAGTAGACATGTGCTTTCCCCTGCTGAACAACATAAATGCTTTTTTTTCCTGTTTTCTGTGTCAATTTCTGTAGTAGTACATCATTTGCTTTGGTTGTGTGGTGCAACATTGTGCATTTGGTTTCTTTGAATCAGAGCACTGGACAAACTCAACCACCATTCCTGTACTGGTACCCAGGGACCAGGAACTTAGGAGCACTTCAAACACAGCACTGTCCAGACCCCAGAGTTCATCCATGTGCTAACTTTTTTATTTTATGATATTGATTTTATCATTTTTGCTCTTTGTAATAGGAGTTGCTTTATTGATATTTACTCAACTCCTCTTTGTGCAAGAGCTGTATAGTACTTTGTTGCGAGTATTGACATACATCTGCTGGTTGCATCACCACCATCAGCTTATTTCACCCAAATGGTATTCAGATGCTGCAATTGTTTCCTGGTATTGATTTTAGATTGCCTTTATAACGTGCTTCCGAAGACCATAGCACACATGGTGAGTCTGGCTGGAGTTTTAATTCAACCGTTACAACAAGAATATGAATCACACCTATTAAAATTGCAGCGGCTTAATATTTTAAGTCCAGATTTGCTTTACAAAGATCTCCGAAGCATGATTGAGACCAGACAGCTCTTGGGAGATCATGAAGGGGTATCTTAATGCTTTCTAAAGACTAGTTAGTTATTTTTGCAGGCGTTCTGAGCTATTAATGAATATTCTAGCACAGTATTAGGGATGCTGTGTTGTCAGTGGTGACCTATTTTTTAATAAGATATATGGTTGCTCAGGCTGAAGTTCACAGCAGTGTTTAAGATCCTGATATGTTGTTGCCTGCATACTGTTTGTTAAATGAGGCCTTTTTGGCAAATTTCATCTTGAACAATTGCTAGAAATGGGTGAATAGTGCAAAATACCTTCTGCAGCCATTTCACATCACCTTAGAAAAAATTAGAGTAAAGTAGTTGGTGTAAAGAGTAGGAAAATTTCTTCTTTTGCCACTAAAATGTGAGCTGCTGAATTATTATTGATTGGACTGCTAGTGCATTTTCTGCAGCACATGCTGTGTTACCATAATGGTTATAGAATTAGATACCTGTGGTTAACATCTCCTGGATGAACTGAACAATAGTCTCTAAAATGTATGTATTAAGCTTCTTTTTGAAAGCTGAGTTGCATTTTGCATTTAAAAAAAAAAAAAAAAAAAAAAAAAAAAAAAAAAAAGATACAGAATCCCTAAGAAGGTTAATGAGGCTTTGCTCCAAAAGCACTTGGGCAATTCTGAAAATTCCACTCTGCGTTAAGGAGAATAAAAAAAGAATAATAAAAAATATATATTTCATAAACATGCAAGAGTGTACATTTATGGTCCAGAGGAACTAGTTTTCCCAAAAGGAGCCAAACTGAGCATTGTTAGGATTAAAATACAAAACCCATCTACATTTGCCAAAATATCAGCAATCAAATTCAGTCCTCATGTGACTGCATCAGATAGAAAATGTTAGCTGGCAGTAAAGGCAAATCAGCAGAGCTTTGACAACAGACAGGGAAAAAATCCCTGTATGAAATATTACTGTACTTGGTGGGAGATATCATTATTTGTCAGAAGCTGTCCTGTATGTCACTGCTGTCCTAGTTCCTACTCAATGCACAAATTTAAAGAAATTTTTCTTGTAATTTTTATATGGGGAAAAAAAAAATTTATTTCACTGGTGTAGCACTAAGACACAAAGCTCATGGGGAGCTACCTTACGTGCTTTATGCTACCTTGTATTTTGATAAGTGAGGCTCAGCGTTCGCAAGTCTGCTCGGTGCGTGGGATGCTGTGGTTTGCAGCAAGGGGCACAGCACCTTCCCACCGATGCTGAGCTTCCTGCTCCACAAGGACACTGCCTGAATTCCGAGGATGTTTCCTCCTGTGCTAGGAGCTTGGGCTGGGCGTCGGCATCGCCAGCTAATTGGGCAGAAACCTGCACTAGGAACTGTGAGACACATCTGAATGGAGGCAGACAGGCATCCTGCATCAACTAATTCACCCACATAACACATCTTTGAACTGTCTAAGGCATACCTAACTGTTTACATGCTACCAACAAGAGTAAATAGTCTGAACAGAAGGAAGAGACAGAGTTGCTGTGAATAAAGAAAAAGATTACAAGACAGCCCATCTGCTAGCGAGTACCTGTCACCTCCAGTTACAAACCCAGGCAGCCCTACCTCAGAGCAGCCAGAGACCAGTTTGTTATTAAAACACGAGAGAGAGAACGAAGCTAACTTAGCCCTCCACTCTCTGTCTGATATGGTGTCAAAACATCACTTTCAGGGAATCTCATGGACAGAATAGTGAGGATGAGTTGAGTCTTAAATGCTAACAAGAAAATAGCTAAAAGAATGTACAGCTTCAGCAAAGCTAAGTGGCTATCCTGGCTAATAGCTGGGAAAGGGATTGAGCACACTGGCTGTCGGGTGCAGATGAGAATGCTGCCAAGGCAAGCACTACTGGCAGAGGGGGAAAGAATTATATTAATAGCTAAGGTAATCTTGTTATCCTTAAGAACCCTGATTATAGTCTTTTTAAAAAAACAACCACCTGTTTATTTTGTCATTGCACTGTAAGGCTGACAAAGGCACTTTCAGAGGGCCTTAAATTAAATAATTTTCTTTTTGTACTACCTATTGTTTTGTATGAACATGCATAATAGGCATTGGAATGCCTGTTGTCTGTGGAAACCTTTCGTTGTGCCATCAGCCAGGTGAAGTTTCTGTCCTGTCATTAACATCTTCAAGGTCAGGTAGAGTGGTCACAGTCAGTTTTCACTGCTTTTATAACATTTTTGTTTTATCTAGCATCCCTTGGAGAACAGACAAATTGGGTGCATGCATGTAGCACGCCATCTTGACATTGATTTTTGAAGCTTCATTAGATAAATGCTGACATCATAGATTGATGTCTCTTTAAAACAGTGCCTAGCACAGAACCATTGGGGGAATCAAAAATATTGACTTGCCGTGTTTGTGCAGAAGGTCTGCTGGAGATCTCCTGCGTTAATGGGTCCATCAATTTAGGTGTTCTTTAATTATTCTAATTGTACACCTTGCAGCTGGAAACTGACTTTGTTAGCACTTCTGTCTAGGTAGTCACACCTTTAACAGAGAAGAAATAACATTGGGTAGCAGTGACTTTTATCTACTTTGTCATTACATCTTGAGTTCCTCGGTGATTCATTTTTTTGCTTTGTTATGGGCTAATATGCCTGTGCAACATGGTGGTAAAAATGAGTAGGGGTGCAGTGATGGGCCAGTGCAGAGGCCAAGAAGCTATACGGTACTTTAGAGAAATACATGCTGGTAAAATAAACTTGATGGTTTTGTTCGTGTTTAACCCTTCACCCTGTTACCATCAATAGATTGAAGACATCATTTGTATCTGCAAGTGTTTGTTTAATTAAGACCTCCTAAAAATCTTTGCTATTGATTCATTCCATTATCTTATTGATTAACTGCACTGGATCATGTACTTGCTCTTTAGTGGAAGGCAACAGTTTCAGGCTGCTGTCATTTACCCACAGATGTGAACAGTAAGCAATGTTCAGCATCCATGTCTGCCAAAGTGTCTTGTGTTTTAATGAAGCACTGGCTGCAATTCCCTGTATTACATGAGAAAAGCCAGTTGTCTCCTGCTGGTGGTGTGACCAAGCATAAAGGTTTTCTTCTAGTTATTCACAAAGCAGCTGCTTACCAAGGAATGTTAGAAAGTGGTGCTTTGCATTTGTATGTTACTTTCTAGAAGCTTGAAGTCAGAGCAGAAAATTAACACTGGTGACTTGTGTATTTCATTGCCACCCTTCTGTATTTTGTTTTTCCCATCCTGGAAAATAGTGCAAAGTGGGACTTTTCTGTGATATGATGTTGTATTTGTTACTTGCAGCCTCACCTAGGGGAGTTTGCTGCATGACCTAGTATTAATATGTGTGTGTATCTGATAAAAGCATCACACTGCAACCTCTCTGAAGACTGTTCTCAGGAAAATAATTCAGTCGGCACCATTCAGACCACTCAAAACTTGGGCTCTCTTGCTACACTGGTGTAGCTGCCTGCATGTCTTGTTTATTAGCTGTTTGCTGTCTTTTTATAGAGCAAAATCCCTTCCCTACACAGCATGATGGCAACGTGGCATGGAACGCCTCATTTTAAAATTCTAGAAATGAGTTTCCATGTTGGAGTGTCTGAGTAGGCTGAGTAGTGGTCTTAGAAATGCTCCTGCCACCTCTCAGAATTGTAGGGGCTGCCATTAGTAGCAAGAGGGAGGGTGGTGACTGACAGTAAAAATATGGGTAAGTTTAAAGCAAAAGAAAAATCCTAACCCTGTATTTTCTCCTTCTGTCTTGACATTTGAGTGACAATCCAGATTGGTCCAGAGTAACTGCCAGTATGTCAGTGGAAAATTTAAAGCATTATGCATGCCATATTGAAGTGTTTCATAGGAAATAGGGCACATAGTCTTTATTTTCACATGCAGCTCTTTCTTGACATTTCCAACGTACTGTATGTTCTGTGGGTGGTCTCTTGGTGAATGCCAGCGGGTTCTTTGTTGCCATTGTGAAGAGAGGTCTCAGAATCCCCCCCCCCCCACTCCCCGTGACAAAATAGCTACTTTTTTCCTCCCTTTTTTTTAATATATATATATAAAATGAAAAATCCACTTGGTCTGTTTTAAAATTCTAGTTCAATTGAGACTTTTGTGTTTAGTTAAGTTTATATATCTGCTGGCATGCGTTGTTAATTTAAGCCAAACCCTCAGCTTTACCTTGGCAGAGAGACTGATTTTGTTGGGTTCCCTGTACCCTGTTAAACGAGCTAGTACCAAAACAACATCTAAAGGACAAATGGCTGTGTTCTGATCATTTTTCAGGATCTTTGATGGCAGCAATAAGTCCTGACTCAGCTTTTGAGATACCTTAGCGTGGTAATTTTGAATGCTTCAGATTATTTCTAACTGCATAAATGCCAAAATTAAATAACAAAGTTCTTTAGGGCCTTGCTCTTAAAGCCACCTCAGAGAGCATTCATGCATTTTTATTTTTTTTGTAGGATACATTTATTTGCAAATAATACCTTCCCCTGTTTGTTAGTGTGTGCAATCGTAATATTTTTAACTTTAATATGTAGTACGTATCGTATTCAAGAATTTGCCAGCCAAATTCTGGAATTGTACAGAACAGAGTAGAAAGAACTACATTGTTGCATGAATCATTTCATTTTTCTCCCTTCTGGTCAAAAATGGTGAATCTATTTAACTCCGTTAGCTTCATCACTTTGGGTCTGCTGTTACAGGACATCTGGGAATCTCTGGTAATATCCTGGAGGATTTGTCTCAGAGTAGGCCTAGGAATGAATTCTGTCTTGTGGGGAAGTGTAGCAGAACATAAATACTTGCTGACAGGTCCATGGAAGACTGAATGACTAGGAAAGCAGACTGCTGAAGTTTTTACACCAGATCAAGTTGGGGTGTTGTTCCTTCACTTGATAGAGCTTTCTCAATTAGCAGTCTTGGCAACTGTGTCAGTATTCTTTCTGTTCCATTTCTAGCTTGGAGTTTTTGCTTAGCTTTGGCCTACTCCTTTTTCTTGGTTCTAAGCACTTTCTGTGATTAGAGAATGGAGCAAATATTGAGCCAGAGCGGGCTTTGTCCAATCCTTTAGCAGTAATTGAAATGTTGAGAGAAAAGCTCCGTGTTGCCCTTCTTTCTTCATCTACAGATGAGCTGATTGAACTCAATATTTGTAAATTACAATGCAGTACTGTGAATTTACTTTACATAGTCATACCCTAGATGGCTTTAAATTAACTGCATCTGGGTTCTACTGATGACCTTGTTTTGATCCCAGTTTTGCAAGATCATGCACTTATTCTATGTACGTCAGTTAGGTGTACCCTGTCTTGCTCAGGGATGCTTATAGGAACTGCGTGGCAGCGTTGAATTATGAGTTAGAGCTTATTAGCTTTTATTTGTGGAAGTAAGGAACAAGGCAGCTTCAGCATATTGTCGGGAAACAGAGCGGTTTGGTTTCTCACTCTTCTAAAATACAATTACTTTGTCATCTGAAGTAATTCATATATATCTCTGCAACAAAATGTAAATAGTAGTAGTCGGTGTCAATATAAAGGGCAGATGCAAGTCTCAGGAAAAATATCAAGGACAAAAAGTCAAATTCTGAAAACTTATAGCAACCTCCAGCTCCAAAGACACTTGAGCACAGGCTAGTGAATGTGTCCTCTGTTCCCAAAACATATTGGAGTGTTGTGGGGTTTTTGGTATATATTCAGATGAAATTTCCAAATGGATGTTACTTCTTTTGAATGTATTAAAATGATTATTATTATTATTATTTTTAATTTGGAAATGTATTTCCAAAAAATCTTTGAAATGTTTAATAAGTTGAAACTGACCTTTTCCACCAACTTTTATGGCTTCAATAAATTAGGATTTTCTGGGGAAAACATGTTTCATTGAAAAGATCCCAGCTAAATCTAGTGAAGATTTATTATTTATCATGGACCAAATCTTGTTTTCTGTACCTACATAAATAGTTAATGAAAGTGCTTCCAAGCATAAAGCATGAACTATTTGGACCAATGTTATAAAGTGCTTTGAGCTGGGAGGAATAGGAGCTGGAACATGGAAGTTACATTACAAGCAGAGTTATTTTTGTTCTGTAGAAAAACTTCTAGTTGTCAAAGACTTTAAAAAGAAATTCTTTCTTTCCCTTTTGAATCCTGCAAGAGTTAACTTCAACACCCATTACTCATATCTCGTTGCAGTTGTCAGAGGCTCGGTGACTGTTTTGATTATTGAATTTAGGCAGAAATCAATTGAACAATTAAAATCTACAAATAAAATTTCCCAAATTGTCAAACTGAGTGTGAGCTCGCACTGGAAAGGACTTATTTTTGAAGTTGAAATTTCTGTGCATAATATCTTGCCAGTTTACAGCTTTTCTGACTGGAGTATACTAAAGGATTTCACAAAGCATGACATCCTGGTCTTTCATGGACAAGCTGAAAGTTGTCTCATTAAGTATGTTTGAAAAAAATAAACCAAAGCTACGTGGAACTTTCTTTTTAAGCATATTTAGTGGAAACATACACGAGATAACTTACTCAATAAATGGGGATCACAGTAAATGTAAGAACCTGGGTAAGTACTTGGGAAGTAATCCTATGCCGGGCCCCTGGCTGCTCTCAGTACTTGCAATTTCCAGATTAATTTTCAGGTGGAATGCTGCAGAGTGAAGTGGAACTATCCTAAAATAAATATTCCATATCCACCTATTCCTTGACTTTCAGTTATTCCTTGACTTTCAACTTTGACTATCCTGTATCAAGTATGTTAGCCAAAAAATGACATAGAAATCTTCGAATCAGAATAAGTCAGAATTTTCATTATTGTGAGTGGGCTTTTGTTTGCATCTGCTTATATTACTGCTGAACTTGGTGCAAATAATGTGGTAGTTCATTCCACACCAGTGAGAGGAAAACGTACAGAATAGTTAATCTAGAAGTAAATAAACAAAAGACTGCAGAATTTCTCCTCTTTAAAGCATTGTCGTGTGGAAAATTCTTTTTAATTTCATTTGTTTACCCTCCATCTGAGCCCAGGTATCTTCCCATTAGGATTTCTTGGAGGCTATAGCAAGCTAAAATGGTCATTACTGTGATTGCTGATGCACACATGGGGGTTCTGTCCTTTTCTTTCCAGAAGCATACATTTTTTCTGACTTTTTAATCCTGTAGCCTTTCATAAATGGGAGCTACAGACTCTGGAGAAAGGATCCAAAGGCATGAGAATGCATGTTGATTTTCATTCTATCCAAAAGATGGGACTATCTGTACTTTTCCCCTTAGAATTATTCCATCTCTTTATAGCTGGGCAGATATATTTTCACCTGAAGATGCAGCAAGAGCAAACTTGTATGAATTACTTTTGTTTCCTGGCCACTTATTGCTAAAATGCAGAAGTTTACTTTTAATCTTGTCTATACTTTTACAAAATCCCTTGGGTGAAGAAGCTGATTTATGTACAGCTTAGCCTGAAGCACTTGCGTCACTGTACGATTTTGTATTGCTTGCTTAATAGACCACAAAAGTCAACATCTCTTTGGAAGAACAATTTGTGCTTAAAGTAGTCACAAATTCCAAGAGATCCTGTTAAGGCAGGATGTTGTGAGAAACCCAGAGCTGGAACAAAAACTCTTGTTTCCTAATTATAATGTTAATACTTGGGAAACCTGAAGCCACTCTGTCTTGGTTTATGTCAATAAAGGTTTGGGTTTTCTTCTTTCTTGCACATGATGCTTGAGGAAGTTGGAATTAAGCCAACAAATTTAGCTGCAACATAGGAAAGTTCCAGTTGTCTGTTATTATGGAAGCATATGTTTAATGATATGAACTCATAAACTTCACTTCTTGGGTTTATAGGATAAATGAGATTGGAATGGACTTCAGGAGTTTTCTGTGCCAGATTCTTGCTTAAAGCATTGTCATCAGTGAGGTTGGATCAGATCGTGCAGGGTTTTAAGTGGGCAGAGTTCAAAAACCCCCAAGAATGGAGACTGCGCAATTTCTCTCAGCAACCTGTTCCACTACTTGGCTGTCCTCATGGAAAGAGTGTATTTTCTTTTATCTGGCCAGAATCTCTCCTTTCAGTTTGTCTCTTCTCTGTTGTCCTCCTGCTGTTCTCAGCTCCATTTTCAGCAGAACTACACCACAGCCTGAACTATATCATTATTTCTTCCCACTCTTCTTTTCCGATGTTGAATCCATGAGGTCACTGTTGACCCGTTCCTCCAGTCATTCTTGTATGGCTGTCCTACCCTTGAGTATGTTGACTAGCTCCCTCTTTTCACCTCCAGTTTGGTGTCATCAGCAAGAATGATAAGTGTGCCTGTCCCAGGTTACTCCTAGTATAGAATTGTGTGGTATTTTGCTTGTTTGCAAGCATCCAGGGCAAGCGCTAGCCACTAACCGCTACCCCCTAGTCACCCAGACATCCAGACAGATTTTTATCTTTCTAGGTGTCCATTCAACTTGGGATGATCTATTTTCCCACAGTGCTTGTTTGTAAGTGCCTATGTAACCAAGACAAATCTTGCAGACTCACATGCACAGAACATTTGGTTGTTCATTGTCTTAATTAAGTTGGATGTAGGTATATGCAATTAAATCATTAGTCTTACAGGAGCATAAAAGTGATGTATAGCCGTATTCATGCCAATTTTTAAGTAGCACTTTAAAGTTTTCATATTTGAAAGATTAAAATAATAGCAATTCTATACCACATCTGCACAGACTGCAGCATGAATGTGATAATCACTATGAAGAGCCGGCCAGCTCACACTTCATGTCAGTCAAGATTCCATGTTAGGTTCAGTTCTGAACAGATTTGTTTAATATGAGTCATTAAAGTTGTTGGGTTTTTTTCCCCCCAAACAAACATTAGTTATGTGAAAGGTATAATATTGGTTATCCTTGTTATTTCACTCATGCTACTTTCACTAATTTTCATATAATGTGGCTTGTGTATACTCTTTCCGAAGAGTATATACTCTTAGCAAAGTGAACAGTATACATTTACACAGGAAATCAAGCACTGAAGCTAATGGAAGATTGCTGAGAAAAAGCTCATTGTCAGCATGTCATAGTATTGCAAGCTGTATCAAACTCATGCATCCAGCATTACAGGGTTTAGAGGAAGTGCTTGAAATACTAATACTAATGTATGGTTGCCTGGTTTCCTCTTGTTTATCAAATACAAAGCCACACATGACCAGTTCTGAGAGATGAGTGTAACCCCCAGATGGTATCAAACTGTTGAGTTCTTCTGACAGCCACAGATAAAGCCAGCTGATCTGCAGAATAACACTTGGTCTATTCCTTCACACGATTGAAACTGCTGTTCTCACCTGGTCGTATTGAAATGAGTTAATTTTATTTCTGGAAAATCCATATCTAATAACTTACATAGATTCTTAGCTGTTTCCATTGTGGTGAATAAATTTATTGATTTTAGGCAGGAACTAAAGCTCCTAGCATCCTTCTGGAGAAGTCATGAATCATTCCTTGTATACATTCATTCCCATATTACATATATATAGGCTGTATGGATCTCTCTGTAAGAGAACCAGTAGTTCTATTGAGAGGCGTGTCTGAAGATGAATGTGTGTTTATTCACTTTGTTGAGCCAGAAACAGTATAAAAATTTGGGGGGGATTGAGTTAACAGCCTTACTGAGGTTCAGGGTAGATAAGATAGTAACATATGGCTAAGTAAAATGTCTTGATTTCATTTTAATCTCTACCTTTCCATCAAAAAATGTTTCTGCAATTGTGTTTTCAATATTTTTAGAGAGGAAAAGAAATAACAGCTTTTAAGAGACAGCATGACCAAGTGCCATAATGCAATTTTAGGAATTGTGTAGGCAACTTTTCTGTACAGCTGTTTGTTGAGGAAAATCTACACGTTGCCATCTTTCTGCATGATAGCCATCTGAACTGCAGTTAATCTGCTTACAACTGTGTCTTGAAATAATAACTGTGTGGTTAATCTGAACAAAATTAACCCCCTTCTGCACCTCCATAGTCCCATTTAAATATTCATGACGCGAGTATATAGAATTCTAAACGAGCATACCTTATATATTTTATTAAAATGATTTTAGACAACATCACTTAAATTAGCTTGTTGCAGGTGGTTTTACATTGTTTCTTTTTCTGTGTTAGCATTGTCATGGTAGGAGTTAATTTGAGCATCTTGCTTTGGAAGACTCTCACGTATCAGTTTAACTTCTTCATTAAAATTACACCATTCTTCAGCACAACATGTATTTTGATGAAGTTGGTGCTGTGATGTTTTCCTTTTATTCCCAAACAGCAAATTCATTCACTGATCATTATGAAGCTATTAACTCCTGAGTGCATAGTGTCACTTACCATTTACTATCTTCAAGTCTCTTCTCCTCTGTAAAAGAGAGTAGATTTACCAAGACAGTGACCTGCTTGCCAGCTATTTTGTCTCTTGCAAGACAGTGCTGTTTGCATGTAAGATTTCTTCAGTCATTCCATCAATTTAGCTGGGGTGTCTGATCAGCATAAGCTCAAAGTATATCATGTCCCCAGTCTGTACTCCTTGGTGAGAGTAAAGTGCTGAATGAAACAGATACAAAATAAACTCTTATAGTAAGCAGAAAAGAACAGCAATTCTATTATTAAAAAAAAAAAAGAAAATTTAAAAGTCCACCATAAATTGTTTTTGTTATTTCCTGTCAGTGTGGGGCTTGGGAAAAGGAGGCATAAATGCCCTCCACCTCTTTTGGACAACTTCTGGTCTTAATATTGTAGGTAGGCAAATGATGGCAAATGATGGCTGATGAGGTAGGTAGGCAAAAATGGCAAGTACTGTCCAAATCAGTAACAACTGAACTGGTTTAATCATACAAGATAACATACATGCCCTGGAGGTGTCCAAGAGGAGGGTAGGTGTCACACTGAGGGATGTGGTCTAGAGCGGTCATGGGCATGGGTTTCTGGTTGGTCTAGCTCCATGAAAGCTGCCTGTGATTCCTACCTGTGATAGTTTGTGACAATATGCCCTACTGTTTAAGGTTACTTGCATTAATCAGCCATTAATTAATTTCTTTGCAGGCATAATCTCTGATCTCATTATGTTGTCTTTAAAACTGAAGGCCTCAGATTTTCTTTTCAACTTTGATATCACTGTGAAAAGTGTATTTTTTAACTTAAAGGGCTGTGTCTCTGGGGGCTGATTTGGTTGTCTTTGAAAAACGGGCAGTTTGGCAGTCATAAAGCAATATTCACATTTTTATTTTAAACTCGCAGAATTCAGTGACTGGTTGTAGAATAACGTTCACATCCCTAAGATAACCTGTGCTCCGTGGATTGCCTTGCAGTGGTACACTGAAGAATGATTCTCACAGGCAGCCTGGTCCCATGGCTAAACACACAATCAAGTCAGTGATAACATGACAAAATCATTTTCCCTGCCCTGTGAGATGTGATTCTTCTTCTAGGGGATATATACATATTTTAGCTAATAGCTCTGACTCTCCTTGTTGTTCTCCTTTATGGTTTTTATAGCAGCTGCATGTGTAAAAGTATGTATACTGATCTGTGACTCCTGTGTAGTGCATTCGTGCTCTGGGATGTTTCTTTTCAGAATAGGTTGATTTTTTATTATTTTTTTCAAGATAGACGGCCATTACCAGTACATGGGAACAAAAGTCACACTTGATATGTTGCATATACTATGAGTTTTATGTTTTTTCCATTGCACTTCATTTCCCTAATGCTACCTGCGTTATTTTGAGACATACGCATCCCTGTCTTCTGTCTTTCAGAGTTAGCTTCAACTTGAGCAATAAAATCTGGGTGCTTTTTAGAGCGTTAAATCTGGCGAGTGGAAATTTGTCGTGATGTCTTTCAGGACCACCAGGTGTATGTCAGATAGCGGGAAAGTTGCTCCGCAGGTAACTCAAGTCTCTGTGAGCAAGCCTGGTACACGAAGAAGCCATTTGTATCCCACTGAGTCCTGCGATGCTGAGCAGAGTGCTGAGATTTACACAAGTCCGATCTCTGCAACTGATAAGATGGCTGCAGCAGGGTAGCAGCCATGACCCAGGGCAGTGCTTCTTGTGCCTCAGTGCCTATGGCACTGGTGGGGTTCTGGGGGTAGGCTTTTACTTTTTTTTTTTTCTTCTTTTTTTTTTTGAGCTGGGTCAAAGCTACGGTGAAGGGTGCACTTTATTAAACTAGGCAGCTGGAAAGCCTCTAGGTGGAAAAGCTCAGAGAAGGAAACCAAGTTTCCTCTTGGGCATGCAGTGGAAACGCTGGGTCAAAGGTAATGTATTGGCAAAGGTCCTGAACGTCTGTTCCCGTATATTACTTAGGGTTGCCCCAATGCTTTTAGACAGAATTATTGTCAATGGTATTGATTAGATGTTCTGATAATCTAGCAAGCTTCCTGATGTGTTAAATTTCCTTCTTTCACATGGCTTTAAGTGTGGAAGAAGTATATGTAACTGCAGAAGTAACTCTCAGTGGACACCTCCGAAGTCTGACTGCTTACCATCAACTTGTGCTGTGCGTGCCAATTCCAATTAGTCAGCTGCCAGTCACTCTTAATACTTCCTAGCAATTCATCAAATCTGGATACCCCTGCTAATACACTCTGTGCTTCTGGAGTTTTAACTTATGTATTTATCTGATGGGATTACACAGCTTGGTATGAAAATAAAAAGTGTCTGGATTAAAATTCTGCCGCTCTTAATTGTGCATTCAAACTCAAAAGCAGGCAAAGAAAACATGGACTCCAAGATAGCAAAATTATCTCTAATTTGTCAGCACAAATGCAGAAGTACCATTTGAACCTAGAAGTTAAAATTTAAGATACACACTGAAGAAAACCTGACTTCACATAACCTGATTTCTTATGCGTAGGCACGTTGGTATTAGTTTACATATACATTCCTACTATGGAAGATATTTTCAAGATTTAAATCCACTTTAGCTTCTGTTCTGAAGCAGTGACAATGTGAGAGGGACAGTGTGGTTTTACAGGACATCTACCTTTTACAGCTGTGTTTATTACACATGTGCAGTAACTTTGAGGAAATCCCATTTTCCATCACCATGAGCATACAGGAGTTGCTGTGGATAAGCTCAGATGTCATCAGTTGTGTCCAGAAGATCTCGTGTGACATCAAACCTGACCAACATCCTGTGCCATCATGGGAACAGTGCTGGGCAGCCTGGGAGCTCTGTCACAGTCAGACAAAATGAGGCATTGCAGGAGGAAATGGGTTAATGATTGTACTTCTACATCAGCAAATGCACAATAAAGAGCTAGATTAGTAGAGATGAAAATTTGATTGCAAAACTGCCACAGTATTACAAAAAACAAAATGATTTCATTGAGCAGTATTTCTGTTACCATAATCCTAACAATAAACTCCGTTACAATAATAATAGGAGAAAAACTAATTGCAGTGAGGACAGGACAAATCTTTTTTAATCCTCGTTGTCATCTCAACTAAATCCAAACCCATTTGTATTAACCTTTGCTGACAGAGTCACATGATGGACATAATTTCTTGTAATTTACCAGCAGTAGATCTAACCTTTCTTCATCAAATATTCATAAAGGCATGATTCTCAATGATTTTCTGTCTCTTTTCATATTTACAGCTTGTTGTCTTCTTCCTTTTTACTATAATTTGAACACAATTGAAGTCAGATGGAATTAAAGTTAAGTTGCTTTAGTGGCTACAGTACCCGAAATAAAAGAATAACTAATTGAAGTTTCTTACAAGTAGTTATCATGTTTTACTCTGATGTGACTACACTAAGCAGTCCAAATGTCCTTTCAAGACAGTGAAAAAATAAATGGCATCAGTTCTTGTCACTTTCATAATCGTTTAGAGCATGTGTATGTGTCCTGTATACACATAAAAACACACACAGAACTGGAAGTCTTGTTGGATCCTTACATAATGTATTTGAGTCATGA
This sequence comes from Pavo muticus, assembly GCA_016647715.1. Taxonomy (NCBI): domain Eukaryota; kingdom Metazoa; phylum Chordata; class Aves; order Galliformes; family Phasianidae; genus Pavo; species Pavo muticus. The sequence continues at coordinate 1,801,343 of JACDJE010000015.1, read as the reverse complement.
AAGATAATCTGTGGACTTGATTTCTTATTTAGGTGTCAATAAGAATTACCACTGAAATCAATCTAATTATGCTAGTGTAAAACTGATATGAAAGGTTCAAGCTAAATCAACTTGATTAAGACAGTGTAGAACTGGACTTGGACCATATGTTTTAAATCCATTTGATCACAGAATTACATTTCTGCACACCTGTAATCTATATTTCCTAGAGCTTTCCATCTACCTATGGCATCCATTGTAGGGTTAGAATCTGATTTGAAAGTGCAGAATCTGTTATTGATAAATAGAGGGAAGTTAGCCTGATAGAAAGGAAGATTTGAAACCAAACAATTGTGTGTGGAATATGTAGTCACAACCTAGAGATTTTTTTCTTTTCCTTTTCCACTTCACTGTATTTTTTTAGATGCCTTCACTCAGGAAGATAAATGTAACCTCTGGTTGAGACAGTGGAAGGTTCTGCAGGATTCTAATGTCTCTGACTTCTCAAATATGTAAAGATATAGAAGGAAACCACATTGGGTTTCCCACATTTTATATCATATATGTAATTTGTTTATTGTAGTCAGCTGGTTATGTTTTAACAGGTCAAACCTCTTGCTCTTTTGGGAGCATCATGGAGGACTCTGTATAGAGAAAATTCACAGATGCTTGTGCTTGGTTTTAGTCTTTTTGCACTCTAAAGAGAGAGCCAGCTTACTTCCCACCAATGCATTGCTATTACCTTTTTACAGCTGTCAAGGGCTACAAGATAAATTTTGCACAATAACTTTTAATTATGTTCTTCTTTAGCAGACATGAGTCTTGACAAAAACTTTGAGCTGACACTAGTTGCATTTAAAGTTGTGATTATCAACATAATTGTAATGATGCTTGTGATAATTCCAATGGTCAGTTGGTGCTTCAGATGAATCTCAAATGCTCTAACCTGCAGAACTGTTCATCTAAAAAAGTGTGAACAGCAAGTTAGCAGCCTGCTGGGAAACTTATCTTTCCATCAGTCCTTTAGCAAGGGCAGGAGGTTATTGGGACTAATCAAGTTGTTCTTCTGTCTTGTGAGCATCCGTTGAGGCCTTATGGTATCCCAAGTGACCTTGGTCCTGTAATGCACTGCAAAGGAGTGACTTTCTCCACTAACAGTTTGTTTGTGAGAGCTGGAAAGGTGACTTGTAATACAGCTGCTTTTTCCTGGTTCATCCATAATGATATTTTGAACAAACAGATGTTGTCCTTTGATTTGATTTGACCTTGTATGGTCATTCCAGGAAACTATAAGAGGAACAAAGTAAATGAAATGATAAACACACTGTGGAATTATGTTTTCTTATGAATATTATTTTGAGAAATTACATGACAAGTCATAATTTCAGTCAAATATATGGTCATGTGTATCTTTCAGCCAGTTCTCATTTCAGTTTCAAAATAGTTCTTTTATTAAATAGTTAAATTTGTATCAATCTGAAACAGGGATAAGAGAATGGAGAATACGGATGTTTGTACACATTTCTATTCCCCGCATCAGAGTTTGTCTCAGTGTAGAGGTATTGTGTTCAAAGGCTAAACTGATATTTGGGACTTTGACAGTAGAAGTCGTTTCATTCTGCTGGAATACCCATTCCAATTAGAGTGTGTAATTTTACAGCAAGATGAATTACAAGGAGTTTTCGAAGCAATCTCATTAAAGAATGGATGCATAAAAGTTTGAGCATCATTGTATTTAAGATTTTTCTGTCAGCTGTTTTGACTTCTATCACAAGTTACTAAATTTCAGCTTTTTATCCCTATGTTAACTGTGTAACTGCATGGTTTCCAGGCAGGAATCTTTTCTTGGTTTGGAGATGTCAGAAATGTAGAATATTCTGTTTCTTTAATAGCTTGTCCCATTGTGTGATTGACTTCATTGTAAAAAACAGACATACTTTAATTTCTTTGGGTTCTGTTTCAAATTCCAGCTTCCTCTTCCAGACTAGAGAGCTTTTTCACACAAGGTATTTTCCTCCCATCAATCAGTTTTAAATCTGATAAGTGAAGCAAATTGAGTTAATCATTATCACATATTTTCTACCTATCTCCACAGTCGCTTTTCTGTGCTCTCTTCAATGTACTTCTGAAAAGCTGGAAACAAGGTTATTCCATTTTACTGTCATTTAGTCTACGTAGCGAAAGACAGAAGGATTGGGTACTATACTAGGAATTAATTTTGAACTGTCTGGAATACCTGCATTGTTTTGAGATGCAATGATTTTAGCATTGTCTCATTCATTTTCCAGTCATATTCTCTCAGTCTCTGTCTATAGTTCTGAAATGCTTTCAGTCCTGATCACTGGGCAACTTGTCAGCACTAAGTCCTTTTTTCATATTTTTTAACCATTCTATCAGTCTCTGTGCTATCTGCAGAAATTATCAGGCATTGGATCATTCACATTTACTTTCAGAATACTGATTAAAGGGGACTAATACTGGGCACTGTGTCAGTCTCTGGAGGAATCCCTTATGAGGGACACAATTCAGTAATGATCCACCAATGATGTTTATCATCATGTTAATTGGTAACCATTACTTACTTCATGTAGTCTATGTTCACTTCACTTTCAGTACTACTTGAAAAAATAAAAAGATCATTCACAAGCTGGAATAAATCAACTCACACTATTTCTCCATAGTTTCTCCTGGTAAATGAACTTGTTGTCTTAAATGGTCTATCCAACAAGATTGTTCTCCAGACAAACACGCTGATGATTGGCATACTTTATATCTTCATATTTTCTGTCCAAGGAACCCTAGAACAACTTTTCTACTGCCCAGTGATCTGCTGCAGGGCCTGCAGGGTACCTCACACCTTTGTCATTATGGTAGCTCTCTACCTGGCTTCATGATTTCCAGGATTCTGTTTAAAATCAGCATTGGGCCACAGAGTTCTTCAGTTTGTTAGTAAGTTAATAACACAGCACAGTGCCGGGCATTAATATCTCCAAGAGGCCTGGCTTCAGGTGAAGATGAATATTCCTCTTTATTTTTGCTCTGGAGCATGTTGAGAAAAAAAAAATTCCCTGAACTGTGCTAAAAGCATCATAGCACAACCCCTGGTGACTTCTACCAAGAGATTTTTTTTTACATTGATAGCAAATTATTTGATTCTTAAAATCTGAAGATGCAGAGAAAAACTTAATGTTTCTGGATGAAAAATATGAAGAGTAGAACTGGAAAACATTTTGACCTCTGAAATGTCCATAATGCAAAGATGCTTTCTTGAAAGTGTTCTATCCTTCCAGCTGGATCGTAGGTATCTTAAGAAGATTAGTACCTGGCTAAAATTATGAGACAAATGTAAATGAACAGTAGTTTTCTCATGTCTTGCCTAAAGGGGTGGGGAAAGAAGTGCATGGAGCAGGTCTCAAGCACTTAAGAAGAGCCTGTGGTTACTGTTTGATGTCACCAGTGTTTCACTCTGGCTAGTCAGACAAGCCAAGATGAGTAAACCAAACTTGGTAAAGTCGTTAAGGCTCAGAAAAGGTGATCAAACTGATATCTTTGCAAAGAAAGTAGCTAACCTGTCACTGTTTGTGCAGAGTAGGTATGAAAAGATTATGTTTAGATGTTTCCAAGGAGAAACTAAAGGAAAGCAGCAGTGTTCTAGAGGCTCAACAGTGGTGAAAAGCTAGACAAACTAATGACAGTGGAAATCATAAACTCTGTAACAGGTGGTCAAAGAAAATGGACTCTTCCTAGTGCTAAGGAATGTCCTTTTCCCTAGATGCTCTTACAACAACAATTTTCCCAGTAAAACTGCATATATCTGAGAAATAGAAACTTCTAATTAATAACAACTCAGATGTGCTTTAGAAAGGAAACAGAAATAAAGGACATATGTTTGCACCAAAAAGGGAGATGGTGTAGCTATTGCCAAATCCCCTAAAGTTTAAGTTTGTAGGCAAGGTGGTGATGGATTGATGGTTGGACTAGGTGATCTTAGTGGTCTTTTCCAGCCTTAATGATTACATGATTAATTCCTTGGCATTAAGAGAAGATAGAATTACAGCATTTCAGTATAGAAGAAAAATGAATATATACTTTGCATTTTAGATTAATGCAATCACAGTATTATTTGAAAAAGCAAACTAAATAGGAGGTGTATTAGGTCTATTGCATGCTCAGAGAAGAAGTGTTTTGTGTAACTCAGGAAGAGAAGATTTCATCAGCAGTTCATTGAAGGGAATGATGAATGTTGTTCAGCTGGCAAACAATAAACCAGGAAAATGGAGTCTGAAAAACAATGCTCATAGACAAAACAGAACATGAGGAAGGACAAGACAATCCACTTTTCATGAAGTTCAAATAACTGTTGTCTAGCAGGCACAGAACGAAGGAAGACAAAACAGTAGGTCTCTCATGAGAATAGTGAATGGACGCTCTTCATTAAGTAGATCTTTATTTCCCATGAATCTGCCCAAAGCACAGACAAACGGACGGCTTATGGCACCTAACAAGAGAAGGTTTCTCTTTCCTCAGGATCAAAAAATGATACCATTATCCTCAGAATTCAGACCTGACAATGTGGCTATTGTGCTGGTTGCTTGACAGAAATCTGTGAAAAATGCTGTTTATTGTTTATTATTGTAGACCTGCATCACTTCAAATAACACATGGACAAATCATGCCCGTTGCATCATGAATTACAGAGATGAGAGATGAAATGCAAGGGGAGGGGCTGGGTAGGTATCGGATGGCTACCTTGGGTTCTTAAGAAAAGTTGCACTTAAGCATGCGTGTACATGAGATAGTGCATCAAGCAGTGATGCTGAGACCACCTGTAGGGACCCCGCACAGTGAAGCATTTAAGCTTGGGCTGAACTTGAAATATATTTGAAAGTTACACAGAGCTAAATGAGATTTAAATATATGTCTATGAATTTTGCTCTGAAGATCGAATCAGATCCTTTATTAACTAATGTAACAAGTCTTCAGAATCCTGATACAACATTTTAAGAGGAATTATGTGACACAATGAACATTGCAGGTCGGTTGGCATAGCAGATGTCAGCTTTGCTCATTAACAAACCAGTTTTTGTAAACATTTCATAATAAAGGATTAATCAAGAGAAAGCACATAAATGTTTGAGGACAATTTTGAGTTGTGCCTTGCAAATGCTCACAAAAGAATCCATCTGAACTTCTCTTAGGGCGCTGGCACCGTATACTTTATTACCATTACAGTGTTCCCTATGGTAATAACTTCATCCAGGGAGAATTTGAAGAGTAGTTGCATTATCTATTGAAAAGCAATTTTTCAGTTTCTACTCAGGCAAGATAGTTTTAAGAATAACTCTGAAGTTTACTCCGAAGGCCATTTCAATAGTCCATAGATCTTATGATATTATGTTACCTTCTTTCATTTTGAATTCACGGCATAAGAAAGAAATAGAATGACATAAATTGGATGTTAGCAGAGTTTTGAAGACAGACATCAGAAGAATTCAAGAGAACTCAGCATTATTTGTTTTTTTCTATACTAAAGTAAAAAGAGAACAAAGCATCAAAAGCATCAGTTAGTGAGAGATAGCTCAAAGCCAGGACTATCATAACATGCAAAACAAGTGAGCTGGCACCACCAAAAGGCCTAAAGTCTGAGTCTGTGTTTTAAAGTCATTGATATTGCAATCAGAAAGACTTTACACTGTGGAAAAACAGTATGAAGAGCTGCATGCATTCGTTGTAATAGACATTTTAGATTTTACCTACTATTAGCATTCTGATACTAATCATAGAATCATGATACTAAATTGGACTCGAGTGAAGAAATCTTTATGATGCTGAGAGAATTGAGCTCCACTGAAATGATGTTATGGATCAATATCCTGTACTTTTTTTGTAAGTACTCGTGGTAGTAATGCCTGCGAAAATGGGGCAGGACGAGATGCATATGGTTTGACTGCAGTCATATTCTACATAGGAAAGTGTGTTCCCGTCTAACATTTTTAAGTCGTCATTCAATCTATACTGGAACTTTAGTTGGTGTTAAAAATACTGCAGAATTCTATAAGCTGCGTAATTTTGAGGTAGATTCTGATGCTGAAGTTTCATACAGAATTTCTTGCCTTAGTGCAGTTGGATTTAAGTAAAGAAACGTGTTTATTTGCCTTGTATTTTCACAGTGATAATCATTTACATGTTAAGGTAGAAAAGGATATTTGACATTTCTATATAATGTTTTCAGTTATAAAGGGTAAGCAGAAAAAAATACAGAGGTGTTGTTAGTACTGAGCATATTGTCAGTACAATGATTACTGAAAAAGTTCAAAGGTAAGATTTTACTGTTTGTAAAATATCATATACAATTCATCTCACAAATTGGTAAGATTCTAGCCTAAAAGTCCCTTGCTGTTTTCTATTACACTGAAATAGGTTTGAGACATACACCAAGAATATATAGACTTGTCACATACTTCATAATACACTCCAAGGAGAAGCATCCTAAATGCTCCCAAGCTCTTTGAATTCCATTTAGAACGAAAACATCAGCAAACTTCGGTGGTAATGAGACTCTCAGCTGAGTTGGGAATTAATTATTTTTTCTGCATCTTGTTGATCTCACTGATTATAATTTGCACATTAGCAACTGCCCTCATTTCTCCACATGATCACTAGTTACTAATCATTTGCATTGATTTCAGTAGAAGTTACAAAGTTTGGGTAAGGTTTTACTAATGGACTCCTTTTATCCTTTGTTGTTTCCATATGATTTTTATTTGTCTTCTAGATGTACTGTAATATTTCATGAGTCATCTCTGCCAGGACTGGAATTTTCTTGATGGTGTATTTGATGGTAATTTATCCATAATCAGTGGAGCAGGCTGCCCAAGGAGGTTGTGGATGCCCCATCCCTGGAGGCATTCAAGGCCAGGCTGGATGTGGCTCTGGGCAGCCTGGTCTGGTGGTTGGCAACCCTGCCCTTGGCAGAGTGGTTGAAACTAGATGATCATTGAGGTGCTTTTCAATCCAGGCCATTCTGTGATTCTATGATTCTGTGATAAGATATCACTGCATAAAGTAGCAGTCATTGAGAATTTCTGTAGTGCTTCAAATGTGATTAGTTTACTTGAGGCTTCTTTTATTCCAAAACTTTATTCCTGTTTTCAAGACTGCCTTTCTTGTATCTCTTCCCTTGTTTCCCTACTATTTCTTCCCTTTTGCTTCTGTTTGGCATCATGTTGACCTGAAGGAAAATGTGGTTTACTCCTTAGGATCTCATTGCTCTTATCATATTAGTTCCAGTATTTGCTATAAAAATCCGGGTTGCAGGCTACAACTGTGGTGCATAACATGGGGAAGGCAGTGTAGATCCATGGCACAATAAACCATTTTTTCATTTTGTTCCCTAGGCCACATAGGAGTTCGAAGCCATGTCTCTTGGTAGAAAGAAGACATGAAAATGTGGTGTATGCTGTACTTACATATATGTGTGTGTTTATGTGTATGTATGCATATAGAGAGATATGTACACAAGCATATTTATGTCACATTACAGATCTTGATTTCACTCTGCAACTGGGAAGTTACTCCTGTGGTTGTTAGGCTTTCCCATATGGTACTTGCTGTCTGTCTATTAGAGTTTTCTTTTGGTTAATAAATATGCAAATTTCCAAAAATGGAGCAAAGCTAGTGGGAGCTGCATCTTAGTGTGAGGCTCAGAGCAGCTGGACAACATGGCTCCTGGGCAGGAGTGTCACAGGAGAAACACACCCTCCACGAAGAAAAGGTTTTAGTTTGCTTGCATTATTCTAACCCAGAAGATCTTGGAAAAGTGGGACTGCCTATTTTAAACAAGAGAACTCTAAGTGGAAGCCCGTATTCTTGCACTGGCATCTGAAACCACTACATTTATTTTTTTCCTTGGCTGTATGACCTCCACATAAACAAAGTGCAAAAGATTAAGAGGGAAGGTAAACAATGCTGGAAGCATCATTAACTTTTCCTGTGGCATTCTTTTGGAAAATACGGTGTCTTTAGAAAAACACGCCATATGCATGGCTCAGCCCCAAATCTTCCAACAGTCTAATGCTGGCAAGGGAGGGCATCTGTAGCCCCCAGGGAAGAAGGCTGCAGAGATTTCCTTTTCTCCTCTTTATTGGTTTTTATTTCCATTTCCTTTTCCTCTCTCTTTTTCAGTCATTTAATGCCATTCTGCACAACAGAGGGGAGCATCTGGCCGCAAGTAAACACCCAATAAAATAAGTGGGGGAAGTTCACAGCTCCCTTGGTGCTATTGTGTCTGTCTGTCTGGTTGTGGACTCAACAAGATAACCATGCATCAATTTACATTGTCCAGGCTATCTTCACAACCAGAAGTTAGAAACCTTATTTTAATAGAAGCTTAGATTCTAGAGAATAGTGTAAGATCTCTCCAAAGGTTCCAAATCAGCAATTCCATCTGTGTTTCTGCAAATGTAGAGGAACAGTGTCCCAGGTGATTATGCATAACGGAATGAAAACAGTTATTTTAAAAGTGCATAAAATCAATACTTTGGGGAAAACAAGTCAGCTGTGTTTATACTCAGTATGTAGCAGACATTTTGTTTCTTTGTCTGAAAAAATTATAGGAAAGCAAGGATCGCAAGTGAAATAAAACAGCTGATCGTACTGTGTAACAGAAGGGACTGGAGCATCAGATAGCTCAGCAAAGGCTTAGAGCATTCTAGGTTCCTTTTGAGAAAATAAATTATATTGAAGCTTATATATTTCTGTGTTGTTTGAAGTTGAAGCCAAATATTCTCAGCGCGGAGGGAATAATTCAAATCCCATTGCTGATAATGAAAAGTATATAACTAAATCCATGTCTGTGGTGCTGAAAATTTCCTCCTAAATGCTGTCTCTTTTGGACTGATGGGATTATTTCCAACTATCGGTATGAATGGGTGTGTACATAAATACGCATAAACATGCTTCTTATGCAGTCAGGATATATTGCTTCTATATGTATTATTCTAAAAATGGGAAACAAAAGCATTTGAGAAACAGGGCTGAAAGAGAACAATTTGTAGACCTATAGGTTAAATTGGATTAAACTTCATCTTTCAGCAAATGCTGTGTTATTTATTCAGTGTATCTCTTGGGGATTTCCCTACCTCCTACTCTTTATAGAGAGTAGTGATGATTCCTAATTAAAAAATCAAACAAACGTGAAATGGAGACTGCCTCACACAGCTCTTCTCTTGTGGGAATAGGAAGCACAGTGATTTTCTCATGAGCAGTTTCTAGGTCTGTTGGACCAAGGGCACAAAGGAAAGGCAAGGTTCTGTCTAGGGAGGTCAAGTTAGCGTCACTTATCAGCCAGCACTGTCCTTGGTGGCCTTGCTGTCCCTGCATGTCATGTACTAGGAGTTCCTTTTTGGTAGGGTAGAGTTGGTGGACACAATAAGGAAGATCACTGATAATCTCATCAGCAGTATCTTATGGGTAGATTTCTGTTTATTTGTTATCTGTTGACCCACAATAGAGATGCAGTTGGAGTCCACCAGTGCCTTGGTTGCTGTTATTTCAACATTTGGAGGCTATTTACAGTTTACATTTTTCTCATGTTCACCTGAATTACAATTTAAGTAATGATAGAAACTGTGATTTTCAAGTTCATTTTACTGTCACTTGAACTTCTGTAGTGTCAGGTTCGTTTATCTCTCTCCTACCTCTGTGGGTTCACTCTGTAGAAGTAAACGCAATGGTAATGTTGACAGATTTCAGGCTGTCCTACTAGGTCACCAGTGATGCCTTGCAACAGAGTCTTCATTCCAGTGAGTTTAGTGACTTTGGGGGCATAAAGCTCTTGAGTCAGTGACTGTAAAATTTGGTTTCTGTAGTAAAGGCCAAGTTATACAAGTCATTATCAGCTTTTGCAAGATGATAGATTTTATATATATATATATATATACACATAGTTTTTCCATGGATTGAAATTTAATGGGAAGTGCCTCCATCCCTTCCTAAATCTGGCATTTTTGTCTCAATTTCTGAAAAAAAAAAAAGTCATTTTATCAATTTTGTCTGTTCTGTAAATGCAGTTCCTATTCTCAGCCAGGAATTGTTTATGATTGGGCTTGGGAGTAGTTACAGCACATGAAAGAACATCAGGAGTTGCTTAATGTGAATGGGACAGACTATTTGGGAACACACTGGGGATTTGATGTTCAAAAGAGTTAAGCACTATGCTCTTTCCATCTGGCCACTTCATTTCACTGCCAGTTTGGGACCAGTACTTCTGAAATCTGCTTTGCAAAGTCAAATATTGATGTCATTTGTTCTATTCTTAAAAGGCAAATTAAACCTGAAAACGTTTTAGTTGTGCAGAGTCACAGTACAACAAGCATGGAACAACTGAAAGAAATACTCTCTGCCACAGTTTATGGCTTTCTGATTGGTTAATTAAAAAAAAGCAAAGAAAATCTGTGGTTTAAGGTTTACACTGAACTCAGTAACTTTCAGTTAAATTCCAGTTTCGGCAAGAAAAGAGAGAACTTTCTTGGTGATAAAGAGAGAGCATTTACATCCATATGAAGAAAATATCTTTCATACTGTTGAATTTCAAAATACTTATGTGCTTTCCATCTTTCATTTTTTCAGTAAAAAGCTTTTAGGGTATAAATTATGAAAAATTAATTTTAATAGCAAATGGAAGATTTGTAAGCTATTGGTGTGATTATGGTTTAAAGAGTTGAAAGAAATCAGAAATTATTCCAGGCCAACCCTGTGTCATACTAGTGCATTAACTGGCCCACGTTTTCTACACAGCCTTCAATTTTGGTGATGTTCCAAATGAAATACTTATTTTGTACAAGCTATTTCCTCTAAGCCAAACCGGAAGTCAAGATACCAAGATTTTTAAACTGTGGTTTAACTTCCTATGCAGATCTCATGCTCGAGGGAGTCCAGCAGTGCTCTCCTTGTGATACAACTGATGGAGAATGGATCCATGCAGAATCAGGGTACCATTGCCATAATGGCTACCATGCATTTTGCTCCCATATATAATCACCCTCAGTGTTTGACCCCTATATTCTTCCATACAGTCAGGTAGGAGAAAAGAGGCTTCACTTGCCCCTCTGACCTCAGAGGTCAGCTCTCCTAGCTGGTCAGCCAGCAAAATTCCCCATTCCTCACCCCTGGTATGTAAGGGACGTGCTGATAAATGGATCTAGGTATAAAATTGTTCTCAACAGGCTACCTGATGGCTTTAAACCTTAATTAGTGGTTGGAAATTTTCGCTTGTTACCAGCTACTGTGACTAGACAGTTGCCTGGGGTAGAACAAAATGCTAAGGCATATTGTGATTTCTGAAATTGCTAATGCTGTAATGGGCATCCACCTGGAAAGCAGCTGCCTTTTGGATTTATCCCCCCATTCCATTTAACCATTGGTGACATTTGTCCTTCCACCTTTTAATTTTTCATGAAGATAAATGAAAATCCGGTTCTTCAAATAACAGGGGTGACTTTTTCAATCCTATTTAGGGACTTTACTTCAATATCCTGTCCATGTCCAAAGGTGAAGGAGAATATGTGTATACAGCATCAGCTTGAGCTTCTCCATTCTATACTGAACCATTCAGCTTGATAAACTGGAATATTGTTCTTTCCTCTGTGAAAACTTTGAAGTTGCAGGGCATCCCATCTTCTGGATGCACATTTTACTAGCTGATACAATGCCATTCAGCTGAGATCTTGTTCTTGCTGAAATCACTGGAAGTTTCAACTTTGACTCAAGTGAATTTTCCATAGAAGTGAGTGAGATCCAGTACTAAACAAAAAAATAATAATTCAAAGTTAACACGTTTGCATAATTGTACTGTTTTAGACAGTGTTAGTGTGCAGTTAACGAATGTGTTTGTCTTAGTAGGGTGATCTGTTTTTAACCTGGGCCATCTTTGTTTTTTTAATATTTTGGAATTTGGAATAACAGTTCAGTAACACCTGTTTCTAGCAAGACTGGAGGGAGAAAATAAATATAAAACATAGCAACAGTAGTTTCAGAAATGATGGAGTAAGTGTGTACGGGAGAATGTGTGCTTTTGCACATGCAGGGCACATATTCCTCCCTTTCTGACCATACCAGTACATGGGGAAAATGGGCAGGCCGACATTCTTTGACTTACCTTGTGAAGTTCCACATGGTCTCCTTTGTAACTAAATTAGTACCATCTAGGAAATGAGACTGTTCTGATCATCTCTTACTTAACATGCCTCTGCAGTCTGAGCCACAGATTGACCCCTATTGATCTGATTTGACTACACTCCTGCAGAGCAAACAGTGCAGTGGAATCTAGGACTCTAATTCACAGTACTTTATTTAAAGTTCCTAGGTAATAATTCTTATTTGCATTAATCACACACCAGCAGAAATCAAGGCTTCTTTCTCACTGTATGCTTTCCTGTTCCTGCCCCTGAAACCAAAAAGTAGCAGCTCTGAAAAAAGAGCATTTTAAGTATATTGATACTAAATAGTTGCAAAACTTAGATGTTAGAAAGAATGTTTTTCAGATCAATGGCTCACACATTACTGTAAAATCTATTGATTAAAAACAAAGCATAATGTTAGTCGTTTAGTCGGTAGAGTGATGCAATACTGAAATAAATTTATCCTTTGACTTTTGCATTAACCTTTTATTGACTGCTTGCATACTCATAATTAACACACACTTTAGCTAGCTTGGTTAATTTCAGCATTGTGATCAGTGTCCTCTAATGTAGCTGACACCCTGATCGTCAAAATGTCAGCGCAGCCCAAGGGACCAGAATCAAGCAACTGCGTGCCAGTGAATGTACACCTGCTGTGGTGAAACCAGCCACCTTCCAAGGGAAGGAGCCATGCGCTGTCACACAAGAGTTTGCCATAACTTATATCTATATTCTCCTATTGGTAAATATGAGTGAGCAAAGTCTATTTGGCAAACATCAACAAAAATGGAATCAAAACCTGTGAAGTTTACATGGCAGACTGGTGAGAATGTGCATGGCAACAGTAGCCCATTGCTCCTTCAGTACAGGCTTTTTTAAATTGAAACTGGCACCGGTTTTGTTTGGTTTAGCAAGAAAGTAGGGACCATGGAGCTTTGTGCATTCTGTACGTCTTCAAGCATACAAGTCATCCTTTTCTGATGTGCTGGGAAACCTGTGTTATCAAGGTGTTGGAGCTAAATTGCTCTGAAGCGTATCCAGGTAGTTGTTTCCTTCTGCTGCTGCAAGTGAGCTTTGAAAGAGGCCCCTTAATTTTGGCATATGTACTTTTCTTCCATATTTCAGAGCATGTGGTATTTCCACTCCTAACACATTTTGTTCAGACAGTATTCAGACATTAAGCTTACTCTTTTAGAGGTTTGACTTTATTAACAACTCAATCTGTTTTTAATTAATATATAATATTTGAATTAATGTATAATGTTTTCAATCTTGTTGTTTTCCCACTACCACCACACTTCGATAATTGCAGTGTTTCCTTCTGTTCAAATTTCAAGTGCCTTTGATTGCTCTGCTTTGGTTGAAAATTTTGTTATCCTTCTGCAGACTCTTAAGGTCCTTAACTCTGATACAAACTAAAGAGCATCATGGGAACAATTTTTCCCACAGTCGTGCAGAAATTTATTAAAATCAATAGTAATATATTAATCTGGACAGTTCTTGCATCCTAACTCTGAGTGAGAGGATCAGCATGTACCTGGAGGAGTGCACTCAGGCTTGTGATGGGCTGATAGTGCCATGCCTGGTCATCAGGAGCCAACCCTGCACCCGTAAGCACAGGCAACCTGCAGTGACATTAACTCCAGCAGGTCGTAAGTGCACAGGGATTGCAAGTCTGGTAAAAACAGGTAACATTCCATGCTGTTCTTGCTAGTGACGTAAAGCAAAACAATAGAAATACTTCAGAGGAGCTGTGGTTTGCAGAACTTGGAGTATGAAGGCACTGTTCCTGTTTCTCGTAAATTCTGCAGTATACTGATACGTTTGTCATCAGACTTGTGCAGGAAACCCAAGGACCTGACACACTTCCATCCCTGTAATCTCTCTCGTGGAACATGAGATGGCTGGAGCATGCCAAGTGCGTGACTGCCTGAGAGTTATGGCCCAAGCTTCGCTGGGGGGTGATTCTCAGAGATGGCTCGGGAACAAAACTGGAGCAGGAAAAGTACTGAGTTGAATAGTTGCTCCTGGGCTACCCTGTCAAAGCATCATTGGTGACTTCTGGCACATTTACAGAGACACAAATGTCCAAAACCCAAAGGTGAGGGACAAGCAGTTTGTGAGAGAGGGCAAGGGATAAAAAAATATGCTAAAAGGAAAAAGGAAAAAAGGGGCCTAAATGGAGAAGAAGCTAGGAGGTGATATGCTTTTCCTCTCAGTGAAAATCCTTTTGTTAATAGCAGATGAGTGAATGTTTATTATTATAAATTGAGTTTTGCAGACCACATAATATGCCTGCAGTATTTACCAGCTGAGCTTCTTGATTTGTCATCTGCAATAATCTGTACATGGCTAATTTATCCACTCTTAGATTGAAATGCTTAGACTCAAATATCTTATACTACCCAGCAAATTGAGCATATTATTGTGTGCCAAGACAGAAAATAAAGCAAGATTTTAAAAGCTTCATAGAGTTGTGCTGTAATTAGTTTCAGCTTTCCCTGCATATTAATTTTCTCCTCTTCCTTTATATAATTTGGAAAATGTCTTCAGAACATGATGACACAATCAGTTAAGTACCTCTCCAAACTCGTTCATTAAACTGCATTTGCTCTAACAACTATTACAAAGCAGCCTGCAAAACAAATCCTCTGTTATTCTGTACAGTGCAGCTTATCAATGCAAACAGTTTAATATTTATGCTAAGAGGATTGTCACAAGTAGCTTCTGTTCCTTTAATTCTTGTTTTAAATAAATAATGAGAACATTTAAACACATTACTCTTCCCAGGGCCCCGAGGTCGGCTAATCTTATTATTTATGAAGTGATGTGCTACATAATAGTACTTAGTGCATGTTAACAGATGCTATTATCAGGGGCTGATGTGGAGAGCTGAAGATATATTGGAATGTTATGTGTTAATACTGTCCTTGTAGTGTAATGTACGATGGATTGAGTGCCCAGGATGCTGGTGCAGCAATTAACCACACACCAACATGGGTGTAAAGCTGAAGTATGTTTTCTCATGGGCATTACACTGCCATTAATAATTCCCAAGAGAAGAAGACATCTTCCATTTGGAAACAGTCACTTCCAGAAGGCTGACGGTGTAGACAAGGAAGTACGTGTGTCAATACTTTCAGAGTTGATTGTACAGAGATGGAAGACGCATATATATGTTTAAAACAACTTTTAAATCATCACAACAATATTTTATAAAACATCATTTTTTTTAAATGTCTTACACAAGATAAAAGTTTACGATTTCCCTTTTGTATATTTGAACAACTGTGTTGACCTGCAGACTAGACCGAAATTCTAGCAATGCATAGCATTTTTCTTTGTCCTGTCCTGCTATAAATGTTAACTAATGAATAATCAACATGCAGATCATTTGAGGGAATGGGAAAACGGAGGAGGAGAAATCCTTATTGAAGTGTCAAAATTTTTTGTGGTGGCACGTTGTATTACAGCCTAGTCTTAAGAGATGTAATGGTTGCCACTTTGAAAACTTTCTTCTGCAAGCTGCAGTTCAGCTGAATATTATAATTAGACTTCACTAGTATTGATGAATAATCCATTTAATACAAAACACTGTGATTTAAACATTTTCTCGGGGGACTAACATACACTAACCTCTTAATTTAATTTTATTGAAGTTTTGCCCACCTATTCATCATTGGAAGTTGTTATTAACCTCCATTTCCATTTATCTTTATAGAATTTTCTCTTTTTATATTGCCTTTTTCAGAGCTAAGCAGGTTGATACACTTGTAAATCTCCAAAATCTACAAAGCTAGTCCAGCTTCTTTAATATTGTTTAATCTATCCCCCCTGACCTTAATGCAGTAAATTCAGTTTAATCTTTCTCAATAATCTAGTAATACATTGGAAACCGGCAAACATTTAAATCTGATAATGGTTTAATCACATACTTTAAATAACAGCCAAGATAATGAAAAAATAATTTACCATATATAAAGGTGTACTAACTGAGTTTTCTCTGTGATTGGCTTTTTGAGAAATCCCTATAGAAAATACAAAGCCTACAACAGAGGAGATCTTCACTGTAAATGAACAACCTATTTGGTCAGAAGATGTGTTTTTTTTTTCTTTTCATCACTCTCTTTAAGTTACTGCACAAACGTATCCTTGCTGAGCATTCAGTTTCTTGCTATAGCTTTACTTAAGTAGTTCTTCTGCTTACCTTTTGTTTCAGATGCCAGTCAGAAGCAGCGGAGAGCTTGCCAGAAGAGCAGAAGCCAGAATGCCATCCCTTCTGGACAAATGAAGAAAGTAACATGCCTCTGCCATTTGATCTTGAAGAAGTAATTGTTCATCTACAAAATCTTGTTCAGTAGGTAGGATATCAGGTCACCTTCCAGCCTAGAATTAATAATACTCAACATTTGAAGAGAAGTTTTTTTCAGCTGTCATCTTTTCTGCTTTATGGTTCCTTGGTCATTTGTTGTTTTGTGCTTCAGTGCAAATTTTTTCGGTTTCCACCTTAGTTCCTGAGTCGCAACAAAACAGACTCGGTACCAAATCTATATAAAGAGGCGGCTTTTAACATGTGAAGTCTGGAACACCAACTTCAGGACTTTCCTCTTCTACTCTAATTTCCATTGACCGTGTAGTCCATGGATAGTTGTGTTTCCACAGGTTCCCCTGCCATGCATCTTAACTGGCAAGTTAGACTTGTCTGCTAGTCTCAGCACTGCACATTTTTACATGCTAATATGATATTATTGAGAACAGCTGGCAGCGCTTGTCCTGATAGGTGAGTTTTAAAAAAACTTTCCAAACTAGAAACCTCCTACCTGGACCCTCATGGGTATATGTACCTTTGAAGGACAATGCTTTCAGGTTCAGTCCAAGGGGTGCACAGTACTGTTGCAGCAGGACAGCTTGCAGGTTGTCTTTTAGGCAAACTGGAAGATCCCATTGCTAGGGTCGTGCTCTAACTGATGCACAATTACATCTACCATCCTTTTAGAAGAAAGGATGATCTGTCCTTTACACTGACCGAAGGGCTTAAGTCAGGGAGAGATTTCCCATGTTGTATCTATATGTCCTCAGTTTCCTGGAACTCAGAATTCAGTTCCTAACCTTTACATTATTTCTGCCTATTGAGAGTTCTTTTCTGAGCCCAGCTTTCCCAGTGCATTGTCCTGAGCCAGTGGACCTAGGGTTTCCATTTTGGGTCAGATCCCCCGACAAAATAGTTTTAGTCTGTATGACACCAGGCATTGCAACATGTGTTGATCTATCCATGAGAACAAAACCAGAAGCCTATGAGAAATGAAGCTGTTTGTGATCTGGTTTGTAATAACATGCTATAAAAAGAACAATTCTATGTTGGATGATGTCCTGAATGAGAGAGAGATTTTTCATTTGGATAAGTTGCTCTTCTGACTTGAGCTGTGTATGCCTTTTCCCTTGTATAAAAGCAGCGGGAAATTATATTACAGTAAAAGAGTCTATACTACCACTACAGAAAAAAAAAAAAACAGTGAGACTCAGAGCTTGACATTTCCACCAAGAAACAGAATATGCCCCCTGTGTTAATCTTCTGCTTAAAATCACTGTTGGGCCCAGGCTTACCCAAAGCAAACCAGTATACTCTATTGGCAAAGTGTTCTGTGTGTGGATGGGGCTTGTACTGCTGAAAACTGTATGTTTGACAGTATAACATATGCCAGACCTCCCTGCAGCTAAGGAAGCTGTGCCAGCAAAAATTCAGTTTTAGTGGTATAAAACTGTGTCCACACCTACCAGCTTTTGCCAGGACAATTATATCAACTAGAGGTTGTACCTCTAAACACCTTTAACATAGCTATGCCAGCAAAAGTATGAAAACCTAGACCAAGCATTTTCATTGTGTTCCTGGACTTCTGCTAAAGCTGTTAGCCACCCTGTAGAAGGAAATAAACTCTTTGAAGAATAAATTATTTAAATTAGGTTTAATTACATTATAACCTTGATCTGCACATTTATCTGTTGTCTCCCGCTCAACAAATTTCTTAAAATTTTTAAATACTCTGTTATGGGCATAGTTTTTCTTTCCTACACTAGCTAAAGCTGGCTTTACTAGTGGGCAAATAGCATATATTTGGATGAATGCCACGCTAAATAGTGTTTACTTTGGAAATCACCTAGAGAAAAGCTAGAGAAAAAGATGAGGATGTGGGAATTCTGCTTTTGAAATAGGCAGTTCTCACAGAAACAAATATTACTTTGGAAATGAGAAAGATGAAATCAAACCAGTTAATGATGTAACACTGTTAACACAGGTTTGAGGGGATTGTTTGTTTGTTTGTTTATGGCGTTACTTTATGATTATTTTGTGTTTAATTAAGCACTGCTAGAAACCATGGGGATCACAGTATTGAAATGAATCTGACAGCTATAAAGGGTAGAGAAGGCACAGCAATGTTGTTGCTGAAGTGGAAGCTATTAAAAAATCATTGGCAAATAATTATTTCCAGCAGCAGTGAAACAACACTGTTTTATTTTCCTGTACGAGGAGAGTGCTGGCAGCAATAACACAGTGTTTAAAACTACGTTTTGTCTGTGCTGAGGATTAAAGCTAGTGAATTATCTGAACTAGTTCTAGCCTCAGTCCAGTCCAATAGCGCTCATTTAAGCCAAGGGTGGCAATGACAGAAAACTGAAAAATTCTGGAATGGATGAGACCTAAGATTCACTGGCATAATACCAATAATCAAGTGGTTAAAGAGAATGAAAGCTCTGTGTTGCATTCAAGTCTCACATCATCTGAATCAGTGTAACATGATTGAATTCAGTTGAAAGGCAGAAGTATAAGGAGGTTTCATCTCTCCAAAGCCCACAAGAGTTGATGGCAAAGACATGGGTAAGGTTGATGGAACTGTTTGAAGCATGTAGGAATGCCAAAGGGTGCCCCAAGAGAAGAACATGGTTAAAGGTAAATATCTGTAAAAGAAAACTGAAAAGTCCAAGCATGAATTGTTGCTATGCTTGAGATGCATACTAGAAGCAGAGAAATACTTTGAAGTTTTCTTTATTTTATACAAATAATAGTAATATAGTTCATGTTGCAGTGATACTTCAGCAGTCCATTTATATTCCAGCATTAGGTAACGCATTATGGTTTTGGATGAGCCGAAACACACAGCCTCTAATGGATGTTCTGTGTATAGCAACTGCTTACCAAGTCTGGATGCTCTAGATGCATAAGGACCAAGGTCAGTTTGTTTCAGGGAAGAGGTGAGAGCATAAATTAGCTTCTAACATTAGATTCAGTGATTTTTTAAAACAGGAAAGTTCATGGCTTTGTGTACATTTACTTTTCATCAGCCATGAAAGAATTAAGGTGAAATAGTTCGCTTGCACATGCATGTCAGGCAAAATGGGTTACAGAAGATACAGATCAGTTTGCCTGTCTGCACTTGCCTTTAGACAATATTCATCAATTTTACAAAAGCTACTGACTAAACATGGAACCAATACAAATGAAATGCTCAAGGCAAAGGATTTCTTTAAAAATGTGATAGAGTTGGTTTTGCACTCATAGAAAGAAAATACTGGCAGAAAATGAAAAACTTCTATTGTTTCTGTAATGTGGGGGATGAAAGGCAAAGGCCATTTATAAGTATTTGATAGAAAACTGCTGTGTTATGCCATGTAAATTAGAAATGTTTTTATAATGCTTCATTCATATCTCTGCATATGAAAATATTTTATCTTGTAGGTCCTTTCTTGTTGTTAAAAGGTTAAGTAAATAAAAAATATGAATCCCAGTGCACTAAATTTTAAAGAGATCATGCTCATGCTTATGAACTTTACAGAAGAACCTGATTATCTAAATTGAAAATAAGAATGCCACGGGTACTCACCAAACAGAAACTGCCAAGGATAGGTAACTTGCAGCACAATAAATACTCGAATCAGTTGTCTCACTCTCATTCAGATGCAGTCTTCAGTTTCACAGATAATGAAGTAGATTTACTTAGCAAGATGTACTTGAAAGTCGTGTTAGACTTCTAATTGCTATGGGACAGGCTCAGGGATTCCAGTGCCAAATTGCAGCAAAAAAAGAGAAACTAATACAAAAATCTAACACAAAAGATAACTAAAATATTATAGTGTGTTATCAGTGGACACTGCTCCTTTCTCGGTTACTGCAGTGCTGTTCCACTAGCCCTGTGACACACAGTGGAATTTGAGTTGATGTATCAGAGATTAAACTAGCTGATGGTGAAGGTAGGATGAGAGGAGGGGAAGAGAAATGAGATGCAAGGGATGTGCATTCACAAGAGCAAAACTTTATTAACTTAACTCATATGGGAATCATCCAGCAGTAACCTGTACAGTGCAGGCCATAACCTCTCCCTTGATTGTTACCACCTGATGCAAAGTTAATGTTCAGTCCTTAACCCTCCTCATGCCCCCAGCAGCTGGTCCACATCTCTTTGGTAGGAGCTGACCACTACCTTCTTCTGCCAAGGTTACAGAGTTGGGAAGAGCACTTGCATACTGTAGGAACAAGCTTAGCCTCCATATCTGTCCTACCGCACCTCTGTCCTACCATAATTCTGTGGATTGAGTGCCTCCACGTATCTGTTTCTGTTGAGATTTGAGTTGTTGGAGCTCATCATCTGCATTGCACCATTGGGCTGGTGAGCTGCCATAGGGGAGGGCCAGACAAACAGGGCACTGTCTGCAGGAAAGTTCCTTTTCCCTTAAAGACCGCTGCACTGCCCACAGCAGGCCAAAAAGCTCAGCTCTATACTGATCACTTCACTCTGCTACCAGAGCAGAGGCAATCCTCAATAGCAACTTGACTTTCTAGCACAAACTCAAACCCATCACCTTTAATGTTACCAGGCGTAATAATTTGCATGCATCTTTCCTATTCACCTTTGCCTGGGGCATTCAGTGAACAAGAGAAGATAGTGTAGACATTTGCAAAAAGACTGTATACTTAGGCTACAGAATTGGCTGAACAATATGTGAAATAAAAGCCATCAGATCACTGATAAAATGAGCACATTAAAATGCTGATGTTTGGCAGTGAGTACTTCACATATGACATGAAAACTATGCTTCATCTCCTCATTGCTTTGGTGATAGCGCTCAATTCACATGAAAGAACAGGACATACTAGTCTACAGTTTACATGTTCTAATACCCTATTGGTTTTACAGTGCTGAATTTGGACAAAAAGTTGCTCTCCTCCCCCTCTATATCACCAAATACTTGCTTTCATGCCAACACATCTTGGTCTGATTAGTCTCCTTGATTAGAGGCTAAAGTAAAAAGTCAGGTGTATAGGATTCCCATTATCCTTTATTTCACCGGTTCTAAGAACAGGTCAGATAGAGTTATTTCATTGAAAATGTGAACAATCAACTTCTGTTTACCATTAACCTTCAGTTTTCTTTTCTTAAAATCAAATCAGGGCTTGGTAGGCAGTCATTTTCATACATGGCCCTTGATCAGTGGAACAGTCTGTCAAAAGCCATTAAAACCTCTATTAGGCTGAACTGCATTCAAAGCTAAACTACCCGATCATTAAAGGGCTGGGATGATTGTTTTTAATACAGTATACATTTATTTCTCTCTCTGAGTAGTAACAACTTTGATACTGAGCATGTTGACTAAGGCTTTTCAGCAAGGTCTCAGGATGCTTTGCACAGAGAAACTGAGGCAGAAGTCAAATGTCTGGCCATGTTCTGAGCACTAGTGCTGGAGCAGAGCGTGCATAATACCTCATTGCTGGCATGTCTCAGTTACTTCCAGTTAATCAGCTCCACTTACAGCTTAAGGATGCTCTCATAGAACTATTTTTCTCCAAAGATACATTTGAAAGTGGAGCTGGAATCCTTCCCCCTCATACAACATTTAACGTATTATTTAATTGCATAGCATGTGATAATCCATCTCGTGTAACGGAGATCTCTCAGGCTTCCTAATACTTGATTAAACTTTTGAGTGAATCCTTTAGTTACGTTCCAAGTCCCCAAGCTCTCAATGGGAAAAAGTGAATTTTACTGGAACTATTAAGTTATTCCATGGAGAATATGCAAGAGTGTTATAGTACAACCCACACTCTTTTAGCTGTGTTTTAAATATGCTCAATGGGTAGCCCCCAAGGTGATAGAACTACTGTACTAGGAAACTCTTAAGAAAATCCCTTGTGGGTACTGGGGTGCTATCTATCAAGGTGAAGATGCATTGCTGGAACATGCTGGAATGCTTGTTATGCACCTGTTAGCACTTTTTGTCTGGTACTTATTTTGTAGTCTGGTAGTACTTTACTGAGAGCACTACTTCCCTAGTTATTTTGATGAACATCCCAGTAATTTATTACTCAAACATTATCAAAGCATTCCATGATCGTTTCATTGCTGTTCTTCCCCTTCTGCCTACCAATGCCCTTTTCTTCCCATTTGTTTCATTATTAACAGTACTGTTATTAGCAAGTTCTGTTCTTTGTTAAACTGACATGGCTTTAAAGCAAGAAAGCATAAAAAGTAAGTATCAGATAGCATTCACTCAAATGCATTTATTTTCCAGCCAATTTATTTGGATGTTTTTGCTCATTTTGCTTATTTGGTATTGCTACATCTGATTTGTATTAAAGACTATTTACGTAACACCGAGAGATGAAGAGTGATATGTAAGTTTGTATTATATATTTGCTATTTTACTCACTTTTGTAAAATAAATTACTTAAAGAATCTGCTGTCTGTCGTTTGTCCTCCAGAATGTGTTAGCTGTTATCATCAATTCTTCACTGTTGCAGTGAGTGGAAGAAGAGGAACTAAGAGAAGTGTACTTTTCACAATATTCAGGTGCATGAGCAAATTAATTTTGTGTAAGATTCCAATATGCTGATTAGTGGGAGGTAAGCTTCTTCAAAGCAGCAAACTCAAAGGTACACTGAGCCTGCTCTTCAGTGGGGCATCTCCCTCTACCTGAACTCTTCTGCAAGTCCAAGTCAGTTGCTGTAGATATCCTCATCTGTTAATGATATTGACAGTTTATTGATTGGAAATAGATAAAAGGTAATAGGGAACTTTCTTATTATCATTGAAACTCATTGAATTAAATTCTGACTATAACACATATCTTCTAGTCTGGAAGGCAAATTAATTTCTTTTACTTTGGTAAGACTCATACCATAAATGGACATGTCTAACTTCCCCACATGCACACCCCATAATAGTGCTTCCCTCAATATAAATGTGTAGCTCTACCACTATATTTAGAAGATATTCTTCTGACTGTGCAACCTTACACTTCCCATATTCAATACAAACTCTTACCTTATGTGAGCACTAGTAATGCAGTGCCTACCAGGACTGCATCAACCTTTTTTGAGAATATAAACACGTGCAGTGGTTTTTGCAGTAGAAGTTGCAATGGAAAACACATATAGTTACATTAAATAAGACAATATCAAATAAATGTGTCTTGCACATAGAATAAAAAATGGTGAGGTTTGTGATGTCTGTTGTTTCTAGAGTTTGTGCAGGGCTCTACTACCTCAAAGGAAGTGTGAAGTCCATGCTAAGCCAGATACAGGCTTCAGGGCAAGACGAAGACCAGTCCTGAAAATTTCATTTGGTACTCTGAAGAATGCCATTGTAGAGTACAGCAGGCTGATTTGAAGTACACATGCCCACGATGCTAAGATGCACTGCAGTGTTCTGTGTTACTTGGAACACCAAAGGCAGTGTGCCTAGTTACTCTGCATTACTAGATGCCAGCCAGGAGGTGACACAAGTGTGAAGAATGACAGCCAGGTCATTCCCTGCCAGGACTGAATGGAGTCTTCTAGCCAAAAAGAGTTGACAGAAAGCAGCATTCACATATTCTCCAGCTGAGAGTCAGCAAAGCATCCAGGAGCTATGAAATCTGATTTCTTAGCCTAGAACATTCTTTCCTTGGCTTCAGAAGTTTAACCAAAGGTAAGTATATGGGTAACTGGATGAAAGGGCACTTCAGGAAACCAGAACTATTTTTAGACATTTCTTAACAGTTCACTGTTAAATATGTTACATTTACCTAGCAAGAACAAGGTGAATTTCCCTTGCATCTAGATTTTCTTAAACTGATCCTTTCTTTTTTCTGGTTCCCTTAGAGCTTAAGGCTACCTAGATTTTCACTCTCTTTATCTTTCTATAAAAATGGGCAAAATGCATGGCATTAGTGACCTTGCCAAAAAAAGGTGCAGTCCTCAGGGTCTTTATGGGGTGTATGCAAGCACAAGGAGACCTTGCTCCTCTTCATTTAAAAATAGGCATCTTCTGGGGAGAGTAAGGCATTCTTTCAGTCTCTGCAGTCGAGAACAGCTTGCCTTAAATGAGGCAGAGACTAATCAGGATGCATCCCCTGCACTGGTGGCTGGCGAGGGCCAGGCACTCATGCTGGAATGGTGTTGAAACAGCCCAATAGCTCCTGCACCAGCTCATCTCCTGCGCTGTGGGAGATAGCTATCCTCTAAAAAGTAAAAGTGAAAACCTGCCTTTGGAAAGCACTTGCTTACAAAGCCTCTCATGCAAGCCAAACCCTAAAGGGAAGAAATAGCTCAGCATATTTAAAGCCAGGAAGAAAATAGAAAAGCTTAATTCCAAATACTTGAGATGCATCATATTTTTTCGTTGGTTCAGTGGGAAGGAGGTGTTCCCAAGGAGAAGCCCCTGTAGTCTTTCCGTATCAAATCTATCATGCAAACCTAAGTCCTCTTTGGCGTGAGAGACTTGTTTACTTTCATCGTAAAGATTCTAGTGCCCTGTATGTACAGTTAGGACTCCGCACACAAGTTACCCAGAATGCATACATATACACTGTCCTATAGCTAAAAATGTATTCTCCCATCCATTCAGTTATAAGAATTTCTGAACTAAGAAGTTTCAAGTTATATTGCATTGCAGGTCTGCAGTTTATCAATCAGTCTTTGCTAGACACTAGAAGTGGTTTTTACTACAAATTTTTTACAATGTTGGCTTTTTTATTCCAGGATGATTCAAATTAAAAATAACAAATTCAAAATAAGAAGTCTTCATTGAGTTTGTAAACAGGAAAAAAAGAAATAGACAAAGTTTATGTCACTCTGGATACATGCTTTTCCAGCAGGTGAGTTTGTAATTAAGTCCTTTCCAACTAAAAAGACCATGCATGCAAGTTTTGATCTGATCTATATGATATCCTCCATAAATACTTCTATTCTACACAATTATATTTTATTTCAATAGGTATGTGTGAAATTTGTTGCTTAAGTATCAGTACCACTCTGAAACTAATGGCACTTTGTAAATCAGGCTTCTGTTTTCATCCTATTCCTAGTTGCATCTTAATTACTAGGGTGCAAATAGTAAGCACTGTTTTATAAGCCTTCATATTTTCTGTTCACAAGGATTTTACTAACATCTAATAAATTTTATAACCTCTAATAAGAAGAGGAAGGGAAATCCTACTTGGCAAATTCATAGCTTCTCAATGGATTTTGTGGCCTTTCGGCATTTCAAATCCCAGGAATGTAGAAGCTGCATAAAGAGCTGTTGCTGGGTTCAACTAGCTGCACCAACTGTTAAGGTATTTTGGTTTCTCTTTTATTGCTTAACCTCTGGGGCCTAACTCCCGGCTACCTGATAAAGCAGTTGTTCAAAACTTTAAACCTTACAAGCTTTGACTTGATAGACACAGAATGAGGTCCTGTATTAAACATACATTTTAGAAGCATAATTTCAAATCTGGAAATTGATTGTGGCTTGACCTACTTATTTTGAAGAGCTCACTGTTTCTTACTCTCTTTTGCTTTGCTGATGTTATTAGATCTATTGTTCTTCTACCAGAACTCCCAGCTGATAGAAGAAAAATCAATGCAGTGCAAAGCTTGTTGGGCAACAGCGCTTTCATTACAGTCAGGGCCACAATTAACTACCTAAGACTAAGTTATGACATTTCCACTTTTAAAGGTTACAAACTCTCGTATTATGCAGCTTCAGTATTCTCAGAGGGCTGGAATAAAACACAAATAAAACAGGCTGGGAACAGAGCAATCTTTTTTAAAAATTCCATGTTACGCACTAATTTTTTAGTACATGCTAATATGAGAATCACAGACCATACGGAATTTCTTTCCAATGCTGATTTTTAAACAAGTAACACTTCCCAGGCTTTTTTATTTATCTGCATACCTTTATGCTCACTCATTTTAATCGCACCGTGGGCACAGCAACCTCTCAGCTGCATGTTGCCCCTGTGGTAGAGACCAGCACGTGGAGGATGGCTGAGGATGCACCCTGCCTGACGCAGCAGCCTGAGCTGCTCATCCTGGATTGAGGATGCTCAGAGGTCTCCAGTTCAAACACACGTCTGCCCAGCTAATGGGGTCAGGGCGTCTCCTTCCAGTAATGGATTGGTTCTCTCCCAGGCAAAGTGCCTCTAAGAGAAATTGAGAAAAAATCCATCCTTAGATAAGATTTGACGCAGCCCAGGAGAATGACAATTACAGCTTTTGCTAACAATATTGCAAAGGCAAAGCCATGCTGTGTAGGAAGAGTAGGATGACTCAGGGAGCTTCTCTGGTGACTAGTAGAGAGATCCGTGCTATGGAGGAGATTTGAGAGAGAAAATGAAGTGTGGGTAGGTGGCTGTTCTGTTGGAGAAAGTGAGGGGTGTCTCCGTGTGGGAAGAGTCTTCCTGTGCTGGGTGCTACTGCTGGTGGTAACAGATGTTTCTATCTGGCATGTGCAGAACACAGGAGCTCAATGGATAATGAGCAGGAAGAGAAAAATCTCTCTTGTTATACATATCAAAGTTTGCTTTCTGTGGCAAGGAAGGAGTTAAGCGTGCAGTGATCTAACGCAGGCACAAAATGGTTACAGAGAGCTGCAGGAGCAGGGGAACCTCAGAACCCCAAACTCGGAAGGGGCTGACTTAGAGGCAGTGATTGGGTGGAGTGGTAACAAACCTCTTGAGTACCTGCCCTGCTTCTGCCCATGTGCCACTGCAACGCTTGTTTACCAGCCATGTAACAGAACCAGATAACAAACACCCCTCAGTACTGCCTGCAGGGAACAGCACTGAGGTGCTGGTGTTGGTGTACCCAAGGCAAACACTCCATTCTTGCACCAGTAACCACTGGAACATCGAGTCTGTAATTACTGAATCAGCTGCGTCATTCCTCCTTAATTCTTATTTACTGCACATTCCTTTCAGAGCCTCACAGGGTAAAAGATAAAAGAATACAGGCTCCTGCAGTGTAAATATATCACAGTGCCAAGGAGCAATGAAAATACCTTTCCTGAAGTGCAGCGCAGGATTTTCTATTATTTAGAAACACCGTACATCATTATTTTACAGAGAAGTGAAATATGTATAAAACGTTTCTGTACATTTCTCCTCTAAGACTACCGCCGAACCTTTCCTTCCCTTTTTTAAGCAACCATTTAATAAAGTCTGACACTTAGTAGCAATGTTTTGAAATAATTTTTGCTGCTCTGCCAGCAGTTGGCTTTGCTGTGAATCTCTAAAGACAAATCCATCTACAGCGAATCTAGCAAAATTCAGCTCCGTGTTGTATGTCAGGGTTGAGGACTGGTTGTCAGCTCTGGCACTGTCAGATTTTATCTTTAAATATGACAGGCAATTTGTTCAGGGAGCACTTCTGAATGACAAGATATAGTGGTGTTGTAAAACATGGCACCTGTGTGGTATGCCCTGCCTTTGTGGACATCAGAGACTATTGTTTCCTTTGCTATTAGACAGCCACAGTCGCACAATAAGGTGTGTAAAATGTTCACAGAAACCTTTTAAATAGACTAGCAGGAAAGTAGATACCCTCCGGTCATTTAAGTCAGGCCATTTATCATTTTATCTTATAAAACACAACATTCTCTAAAATATGATGTGAAGAGAAAGCCAAATGCTCTGCCGAGCTACGTTGGTGCAAGCCCAGCATTTGGCTGTTATAAAAGCATTTCTCTTTAAAGTGCCACACAGTAGAAAAATTAGGATTTTACATCCTTCACAGATAGGTGGCAAGAGCTGCTCAGAGGGCTGCTGACACAGGGAGTGGGGAAATGACCACTGCTTGCTGCGCTGGGGCTTCCTGGGGTGGGTCGGTAAGAGCAGCTGAAGAAACATTAATACACCTCATATGTTTGGTTTAAAAATAAATAAATGGGTCATGGGGGATAATGGCTTAACAATAAATAACAGATCTAAGTAGCATAAGTAAACTGAAGGCACACGGTGGCTGAGCCACTGCCAGAGTCAATGGAGAGCTCTTCCACACTGCCGGAGCAGTGTTTTTTTGCTGGTGGAATGCAGTCTTCTTAAGAACAGGCGCACAATACTGAGAAAACCCAGCAAAAATCTGGTGCTACAGAGTCACTGTGTGAGCACATCCCGGGTTCTGTCCTTGAGCAGTGCTGACTCTCTTGCCCCACTGACAGCAAGGGATGGCAATATACTGGAGGAACTGGGTGAGGGCCGAGTAATTCTTTTAAAAGAAAAAAAAACCCTTAGACTCTTATTTTGGTGTCTTTCTGTTGCCTAAGAAGTGGCTGAGGTATTGTGGATTGAATGCCTCCTGTTCCTGCGTATGTGTGGCAGCAGGAACAATGCTGTCTGCACCCTCCTTGGGACAATATGAACTGTCTGCACCCTGCTTGCACATGAGCCAACCTGTTCAGAAACCCAGCCCTTGGAAACCTGTGCTATAGCAAATGCCCCTCGCTGTCCTTGTTTATTCATGTACTGGTAGATCTGCTTTAAAGACAGGGAGAAAATACAGGTCTGCTCTGATGGATGGAAGAACATATTTGCTGTGTGGTGTGCTTTTCAGTGGCACTCATTGTCCCCTCCATGAGGACCGAGGCTCTGCTGGGACTAATTTCTGTGCAGATTTTCTGCATCCAAGAACAAGGAAAATATCAAAAGATAGGCTTTTAATGGGGAGTAACACTGTGATCAAATCCTATCAGTGTTCTGCTGTCAGTTGAAAAGCATGCAGTATTTGCTATTTTACCTAAAGTCTGAAGTCCTGGAAATGAGTGACTCTGTAATAACATCGTTTTAGCTTTCATGTAAGAAGTAAATAGCAGGACTTCCCACTTACAGCTGAATGGAATCGAAGGGAACTCTGCAAACTCAAACACTAGGTGGCAAATACAGAGATCCCTATTTAAAACATATAGTAGAAACAAAGCTACAGTCTTTGCTACTGCAGGCCTGCCCAGTTAATAGCATTTAGTGGTACTTGTACTGGGTGAGTGTTTAGCTTTATCATGGCAGCTTGAACAAAAATAAATCTAATGGAAGCTAATGGGCAGTAGTGTGGAATTAGTGACTAAAGTGCAACATGTGTGCAAGTGCACCCCTATTGGAAGGATTTGGCATGGCTTAAATACCTTCTGTGTTTTTCATTCTGAGTATAAATAAACTGCTGTCTTCTCAAATAGGTGTGTATACCTTAAAGGAAATTCTGCAGGTGACGAAGAGAGCCTGTGCTATGTCCTTTGTGAGAGACAAAACTATTTGCCATGTTTGCTCTTAATATAATTTTCAATTTCATTAGAAGAATATGATATGTTTATTTTTAAAATAGAATCATAGAATCATAATAGCATAATTGTGTTCAGATGTTTATGAATTCACCTCCAATATTTTTATGATTCCTTTTTATATACAAGGTTGTTATAATTTTGGAACCACTGGGAAAACCCTCAATGCGTCTTATCTAAGTTAAGATCTTCTGACAATTACGTTCATATTCTAATATGGTTTCCATAAACAACAGAAAGCAAGAAGCAGCTCCAGAGGATTAGCCACTCCTCCTGTTCTTGATATTTGTTTCAGGATAAGAAGAGCTGCCTCTGAAGAAGCCCATCCCATCCCCTTGACTCTAGCCAGAACTAAGGCAACTTGTGTGCCTAACTTTCAGATAGCTGAATATGGCCACAGAAAGTCCATCTGTAGTCATCTAAATCCTTTGACTTCCATGCTTTTGAAGAATGTTTGCCTTCTCTACATTCACAAGACTTGACCGTCAGTGGTACGTTAACTTCATAATAGAATCTAATTCAAAGGGCTTTTAAAAACAAGGAGAACACTTTATTGTAACTAATAGTGATGGATGATTGCTATGGTCACACAGAGCAACATAAATCTTCATGCCATGCCCATTGCTAAAAAGCAGACAAATTCAATAGCTCAGGGAACTCATGTACTTTAGCATAGGAAAGTCATAGAGGGAAAGGTTTTCAGACCTTTCTTCCATTAGGAGGGCAGATAAACACTCAGTGAAGTAATTTTGCCTGCCCATCACTGAGTAACGTGCCCCAAAATGAAGCGCTGCACTGCATTTCCACTCCTGTCAAGCAAGTGGCCTTACCAGCAATTTTAGAGAGAATGTAATGAGAGAAGAAAACTCCTCAAACATCCAGGCAACCACATACATCAGAATTTACTTCCCCAAATAACTGGAGCAGCTGTATGTAATTATAAGTTATCTACCTGCTGAAATTCATTAGAAATTGGTTATAAAGTCCTTAACATGTTCTTCAAATGTGTTTTGTTGTGTTTATGTTGTGCAGTTATATAAAAAGTATCAGGATTAGTAAGCAAGGGTTGGGTGTTTTGTTTTGTTTTTTTTCAAGTGGAAGCTGAAAATCAGGGAATGGAAGTGAACTGATCAGCAATAAAAGTGAGAGTAGCCCTGCATTACAAACTGTGTGCCATTAGTCTGTGTGTGTAACCTCTGGCTGTTGTAGAAGTTTCCTTTCTAAAATCTAACTTGAATATTTGTATTACAGGAAAACTGAGATGTGCCAATTAGAAGGGAGTGGTTCAAGCACTCTACAAATGTAATGCACTGGTGAGCATGCTTTAGTACTTCCTTCCATAGATAGTTCACAAATGTTATAATTCAGTGCTATCTGCACTGTATGGGAATAGTGGTGTTTGTGGGAATATTAGGTGTTTGCTTTACTGGGCTCCCTGTGTCCTCAGTTTACCCCATGTAGGTCATGAAGGTGGATATCATGAAAGTGTGGGCTTATATGGGAATCAAATTAATAGTGAAGATTCCCAGGTATGGCTTCCTTTGGCAGGAGAAACTGGCAACTGATTGATGTACAAGCCGCTTCCCTCTGGGCTTGAACTGTGAAGGATGCGGTCATCCACAGCTATAGTAACTGAGGTGGCAGAAGAAATGAAGGAGTGAGTAGGAAAAGGAAGTAGATATGCACAAACTCCATTTACTTTCTCAGCTGCAGCTGGAAGTGTGCCAGAAGGAAACTCTTGAAAGCTGGAAGAACTGGGTGGACATGCTTGGAGGCAGGAAGGTAGGTGGGAATGTTCTCTACACTTCTGAATTTACTGTGGTGCTTGCAGAAAGGAATGCTTTTGGTAGAAAAAGTTAAGACTTACTTTCTGTGATGAATAGAGTAACCAAATTCAGGCAAGGACATTTTTCTGCATTACTGTTCCATCTATAGGAATGAAGCTTTGGTACCGCTGTAGACAAAGCTTGGCTTGAGAAGGCTCGCTCTGACATGTTTCAGCTGTCTGCTAAATGTGGAGAAGCCTCTGAGAATGCATTTCAATCATTTGTCCTTCCCTGAGTTGTGCTGAGTTTTGAACTTAGGGCCAACTTTAATCAAACATGAAAGAGAAATTCAGGTCTCAAAGATGAAAGTTCAGAAATTTCTATGGAGAGTGTAGAGAGCAGCAAAGGAAGAGAAATGTATGGCAGTGTCTCCTCTGAAGAGCAGCCAGCAGGACATGAGCAGCACTGTCCCTTTGCAGCAGGCAGCTGGTTCAATCACAGCAAGGTTGGTCTGCCTAGAGAAAATACTAATCAACATGGGGAGAGGTGAGCTGATGGGGTATTGGGTAGGGGCAGGGGCTTCAGTGGCTGAGAATTCCAATCCATGGGAAACTGGACTTCATTAGTTCTGCTGCTCACAAGACAGCTTCTTTCTGGTAACCCTGTGAAAACAACTGTTTTACACATATAAATCAAGGGTGATATTATTTAAAGTGCTTCTGCTACATAAAAGCTAATGTTTTTCAAGCTTTCAAGGATTATGCACAACAGACACACATTCTTAACTCACGTGTGCATGTAATAGTGTGGCACTTTGAGCAGATTTGGGATAGGTATTGAGCTTTTCACCCCAAGTCAGCCAAGCTGACCTGATCGACCAGCTCCGGCGCTTTGCATCTTAATTTTCTAACTGTTAGAGCAAAGGTTATTTCTGAGGAATAAGTCATTTAACCTGCTTTCCTAATGAAGTATGATGTTTGCAATTGGAGTATGATGTTTCTATGTTCGCAATTACACTCTGCACACACACGGGTACGTATCCTAATCATCCAAGGACCTATTTAAACCAAATTTAACTGAAGGAAGGGGTAAGTTTCTGCAGGTTTTGTGAGTGAAGGCAGGAAAGAGGCATTATTAGAACCAGTAAGAAAATCCTGTTTTGAGAGCTCTGTCCTAGCAGAAATCAGGTACCCTACAGAGGCATTACATTACAAGACAGAGCTCTACAGCAAGTAAGAATCCATGGATTGTATGGCTTAGAGAGAGCTTCTTGTGCTTTTTATTGTGATAAAGCTTAAAAACAAAAAAAATAAACACCATATCCAAAACAGTTGTTCCAAATTTTTATCCTCAAATGGTGATCTCCCTCTTGCTGAGGGACACATGTAGCAGGCTACTCACTGGTATGTGTGGATGTTCTGGATCAGTGTTATCCAGAAGGGAAGCCAGCTGCCTCCATGGCTGTGGGGCTGTTAGGCAGCAGGATCCCAACCTGGTCACCTCTCTGTACTCACAGAAGGGGAGCAAGGAAAGGAAAGTTGGCCCAGACATCCCAATCTGAGTGCTAGGATGAGGAACTAATAGCTTGTCAAATCACAGTATTATGAGAGATAATGTTTGTGTTACTCCTACAGAGAGTTAGCAATTACATTGCAGCCTTATTTTGTTTTGCTTTTCTTTAAAATCAACTGAATATCAATCTACAATCAATAAAGAAAGTTGCCTATAGGCACTTCTGCCTTCGAATCTGCTTCATGGATCAGCTGCTGGTAATTTATACACAGTCAATAAGACACATTTCAAAAGACAGTTTTTTCTCCCAAAAGGCAAAAGTGCTCTAATTTACAGCTGGTTATGAACAGGGCAAACAATATACACCTGAAGTAAATGTAATTTCTAATTTACAAGCAACTCCAGTGAAAGATTAGATCTGATCTGCTCTCTATGCAAGTAATCTATGGATATTTATATTATGATAACTGGAGAGCATAAATTGCTTTTGTTTTTCCTTTTGGGGATCTTTTTCATTTGTTTGTTTAGCAAAACCTGCAGGGGAAACTAGAACAACTATAATTACAGTCACAGTTACAAGTTGTGGGGTCTGTAGATAATAAGCTACAAGGCATTTCTATTGAGCTTTTTTATTATTATTTAGTTAAAGAATGCTTCTTCCCAAGACAATCCATCTGTATTTTGTAGGAAAGAGAATCAAAGCAATAGCTGTCAAATATCAGCGAGATAGCAGATTTACAAATTAATCCCATTGCTTGGTATTTCCACAAAGGTTGAAATCCATAATTGGTGCTAGAAACTGTAATTAACTTATTAGAAGCACCCAGACATTAGGTGTGCAAAATGGCAGCAGGTGTGTAATATCATTAGAAATACTGAGTATAAAAAGCACCTCTGAGTTTTATCCCTTTAGTTTCATGCTACCAGCTGCCAGTTTGATTGGTTAAGTAGTTTTGGGCCATGCAATACTCTTTCTTTCGGATTGATGTGTTTATTACTTTTTATGACAGGGGATCCCAAGGCAGATGTTCAATAAAGAAACAAGCTGCTACAGACCAGAGTAAAGAGATAGGTGGTGTAGATGCAGGAAATTGGGAAAGTTATCATATGCGCTAAGTTGTTATTGAAGATTTTGCTCCCAGCATTTGTAGCAGTTGTGTTATATGCTCTTCCACAGACAGTAATCTAACAGGGAATTATTGAAAGCCAAGTGCCAAGATTTTAAATTGCGCTATATGATCTGGAGCTGCTACTCAAGCAGGGAGCAGGAGCTTGGAAATTATAAAGATGTGGCCCTGCCATTTTCAAAAAAAAAATGTATGTGAGCTGTTGGAACTGGTTTGCTCGCGGACAGCCTTTTCTCACTGAGATAGATACGCAGCTGAAGATCTTCTCCTCTGCACCTCATGAAATCATGATTTATGTTAGTACAAAGTGAGTGAAAATCATTACCGGAAAGGAACGTAGCTCAGAATTTGGATAAAGGGTGAACGTATCATAGTTGGCTAGAGGTCTGATTTATGTATCACTCAAAGCCCAATTCTGTTCTGTTTTTGCTCACCAGCAAAAATGCGGGATCATCACATTTAGGTGAATGGGGACGCTCAGATGGAGACATGAGAAGAGCACTAAGAGAGCAAGCTTTTTAGCAACTGTTCACTTGGTTCAGCTTGGTTTGTGTTCTGCGCAGCCTTAAAGAGGACAGAAAATAGAAGTTTATGTCACTGCAGTCAGAAACTTTTTAACGCTCCTTTAGGAAAAAAGCAAATACTTTCTAGGGAGACCTCTTGGTGGAGAGCAGCCTTTCCTTTCATGCGTTTTAAAAGGAAGCAATGGAATGTGATTGACATAAAAACTTCCTTTTTAATTGATTTGGTATATTTTGCTGGGTTTGTGACTTTAATTTAGGATATTACAACCAAATAGGAGGAGAGCTATTGATTCATGACAAAGATTTTATTTTCTAATTCGATCTTTGTTAATGCCCGTAAAGCCTCCAAAAGCAGAAGGTGGCAAACAAATTTGATATCTCTCATGAAGAGCAAAGTTTTCTGCTCTGTCCATGCTCTTTAATCCACTGCTCTCCTTTAGCTTCTTAGCAGGAAATATTCGTGTCATCCCTGAAAGTGCTGAAGGCTGAACACCTCAGTGTGCCTCTCAGCAGCTCTCATCTGCTTCCTGCCGTAGCACTGTCGTCTCCTGACCTTTCTGAGGCTCAGCTCTTCAGTCTGTGGTGAGCACAGTGCTGCCCTGCCTTCTCCTGCAAACGAAGGTGTGACCAGCCCTGCTATCCCAAACCTTCCCACTCCCATGTGTGTTAACAGTCACTTGAAACCTACCTCCCTTCCTTGTAAGGCTGCTGCAGCCTCCCCTGTAAGTGCTGCCTTTCTGTACCCTCTGCTTTTCCAACTTGTTTATAAATTAAGGCGCCATCTGTGAGAAAAAGAAAAGGAAACGTGTAATGGTTTCTTGCTGTCTGTGGGGTGAAATGCTTTTCCAAACCTCAGAAAAGTCCTGAGGGCTGCAAGATTTCCCATGGCCTAAAGAGGCGGATGTGGTGGCTGGGGCAGTGCTCCCAGCCCTGCCTTTCTTCTCTCAGTGGAAGCCTTGAGGGGAATGCAAAAGAAAAAGCTCGTGAAATGATTAGATTTGGGGTAATTATTAGACCATATATCTGAGCAGGCTAAGCCACAAATTATATGATCTTTAGAATTTCTGTTGGTTGCAGTGCAATTAGCAGTAGACACTAGGACAGGTCGGTGAAGGCTAGCGCTGCAGAAACAGTGAAACATATGAGGCTGAAAAGAAGTGGTGACAGTAAAGTAGTGTTATTGTGAGGGGTGAGCACAAACCAGAGAGGGCTGTGTTCCATTGGTGTGTCCCAAAGCACTAACAGAGAGAGCCAACGCAGGCCCCAGGAGCTGAGGGGCAGAGGGAGATGAGAATCATGCTAAAAAGCAATATGAGCAGTTGTGGGAAGTGACGCTTTTAAAACAAACCACTGTGGTTGCTGCATTGTACAAACCTAATAAGACATAGTGAAAAATATTGGATTTATTTTTACAAGTTAAAAGTGACCTTGTTGGCCTTATGAATGGATTCACTTCTCACAGTACCTCTTAAGGGCATTAGGGTTATGACTAACTCATAAAAATAAATCCAATATTTTCCCCTTGGCCATGTCATATCCAGTGTTGGAATTCAGCTGTGAGAACTGGTGGGGCTCTGACTTTCATTTAGTTTGACCTCCCATTATGAGAAGTACCTGGCTCTCAATCCTGGTGGGCTGCAGCATAATTCCAGCGGCGGTCATATCACACACTGAGTGGAAATAGAGAAAGAATCCCAAGAAGGTCTAGAAAATAGAGGGTTGTGTAACATAGTATGTAACTGAAGACACCATATAAAAGGTTTCAAATACTGACAGTTTTTTTCCTTCTCTGTTTTTCATTTGACCTTAATTACAGACCAAAACCGGACTGTCCGTTTAGTCATACACTGTATATGGGGAAAAAAATCTAAACTGTTGGCTTAGCTCATGCAGATGTTCCTTTCTGCTGGAGTCAGAGGAACAATAAAAAAAAAATGCAGTCAAGAAAATAAGCAGAGAACAAGTGGTTTAAAAAATGTAAAGGTGATAGACGCACCGAAGTGGTGTTTGTGATAGCACAAGATCTCTACTGAACAGTGACCTAGTCCAAAGCAGTTGGATAAAAATAGTAAAAACTGTTTTCTTCAGCACTCTTGGATGTTTACAGCTATGGATCTGAAGCTCTGCTCCTGCTCCTTATTAGGCTCTATTGCTGAAGGCCTGTATCTATTTCATGCATGCATGTGACTTCAGCAGAAAGTAGACATGCTGTGGTTACTGTGATGTGTAGATGAGGTGTGTGCCCATCATAAGATGTGCCCTTGTTATAACCCATGTATTCTGTGTATCTGCCCTGCCTGAAAACCATTCCAAAGCAGGCTGAGGTAGGTCCATCCTTCCCTTGGCTGAGTAACTTCTGAAGGTGTAGTGCACGGTGCCGGGCAGCCGGCTCGAAGTGTCCCAGCCCAAACAGGAGTTGGACTGACTGGCTTCTAAAGGTCCTTCCCAACCTCAGCTGCTCTGCAATTCTCTGATACCAACATCTTAAACCCAGGCAGGATGGTCTGTTTTACCTTGTCAAGGTGGACAGAAAACTGGTTTCTTCCCTGTGACTGTCCTTGCAGGAGTAAACCCTTAGCTAGCATAATTTGGGTCAAACACAAACTTCACAGTGCAAAGAATGAGTAAATTCATTTTTTTCTGCTTATCTGAAACCAAGTTGGATTCCAGCCTTAGTTGCTGCAAGGTTAATTTTGCCACTGTTCAGTGTTGCCCTTTCTCCTCACAACTTTTCTCCCAACAACTTGAGCAGCATGCTGAATTAGAACTGCAGAAAATCATGAATGACATGTATATGTTGGAGGCATTTTTGAGGTTGCAGGGCCAACAGTAAATATTCACACTTAAAATACTGAATTTAGGTTTATATGCCATGGAAATGTTAAGTACCTTCTTTGCTTTGTTTCCTCTGCTTCTACTTTTCCCATGACTCTTTTATTACACTGAACCAGTTCCATATCTGTAACATCCAGAAGTTGATGAGCTCTCATATTGCATTTCCTTATTTTCTCTGAAAAGTTTCAATGAGTATTATTTTACCTGTGTTATTTTGGTGTGTTCCCATAGTCAGATCAATCATGGGAAAACTTTCATTCCTCAGAAACCTACAGGATCCAGAGATGCAGGGTTCCATGAGTCCATGAGCTGCCCAGTTGCCCTCTGAGCAGCAGAGCAGTTTCCCTATGGAGCAACCCATGCACTTCAGTGCCATGCCTTGAGCACGCAAATGCTGTGCAGTGAGCAACACTGACCTCTGCAATAGCCACTGCATGCTGCAAAGGTGCATCAGCAAGTGCACCATAACCGTGGATTTAGCTTTCTTTCATGAGATGCCATAGTCAGGATTCAAAGGTGCTTTTCCTAAGTGTGACAGATAAGCCTGCTGAAGTAGCTAAACCTCTTGCTTATATAAACTGGCAGTGATGTTACCTTGTATAAAATATGCTTAATTTTAACCAATGCATATTTGAGTTATAGTCTCCATAAATATTTGTGAATACATTATGATAAAATCTAAAACCTTGGCAACAGTTAAAAGAAGAGAGTTTGCAGATAAAAATCAATATTGCCTGCAGTATCCCAAGAGAACATACTGCTAGTGAAGTTTAAATTAGCTTTGCCCTAAAATCTAAGACATTCCTGCAGCACACTTTAAAGCATCTTAAAGTGTGAAAGAGTTAAGCTAATTACTGTAGCATTTGAAGACAAGACATTTGTAAAATTAATGGGCTAAAGTCTGTAGTCTTTCATTCAGCAAAAATTCCCACTGCAGTTGTTGTGTATTCATAGAAGAGCTGTAGAACTTGGTCCCCTGCTTTAAACAGTGGCATCTATCAAGAAAACATTCCAAAGACATTTTCTAACAAGTCATGCAGCCCGGTTGGAGCAGCTCCGCAATGCAAAAGGTAGTGCTAGTGACCTGAAGTCCACGCTGTGGGTGTCTGGGGGAGCCAGGAGTGCAGTGACAGCACCAGGGCCCCAGGCCAAAGGGCTTCACCTTTCCGTGGGAACCTCTTGGGATGCAGTGCCTGAATCCTGCAAAGCTGCTGTTGCTGTGCACCGGAGACGAGCAGAACCAGCTGGTGTGAGCACGGGGCTGGCATTTACCTGAGAAACATGGAGATCTGCCTGGTTTGGGTACCAGCTCTGTTCTGTGGCTTTGTTCTTGCTCAGTGCTGTAGTTCTCACACCAGGACGTGACTGCAGAATATAGATAAACAGGGAGGAATTTAGTTAACAGTTTCCTTTGTGAGGTGTTACAAGTATGCAGCCCTCTGTTAAAGTATTTATAAGCAAAGCACTGGTCCACTGCAGTCCATTGGCTTCACTCGCTGTAGAAAGCACTGACCCCTAAGCTCAGGCTTAGAAAGGCAAGTTGTTTGCTAGCCAGGTTGATCCTGACTGTTTCTCCTCTAAACCATCCAAGTCAGTAGTGCGATCCCAGAGAAGACCGCAGCAACTTGTGTTGCCCCTTAACGAGCAGCCCTGTTCCTTCCAGGCTGCAGGGACATTTCTCCCACATCTGGTTTTTAGCTGAAGATTTTTACAAGGCATTCACAAATGTGAAGAAAAAAAAAATTGAATATTATGTGAACATTCGTCCAGCTTCATCTTGCCATGCTTTATTTTGGCTGTGGAAGCTGCTGGCTGGAAAAAGGTCAGGATAACTATAGCAGACTTCTAGGTTCTGAGAGACTCCAGACTTTGCTCACCTTAAAAAAGCATTGGTCTGGTTTCCTGACAGGTAGGACTCAATTAATGGAAATTAAAAGTTGGTTTGAGATTGAGCGTGGGTGGCTGGGTGGGGGAGAGGACTCCTGCCTGAGAATTTACTGTGTGGACTCTCTGCTCTAAAATGCTAGGATACATGTTTCACATTTTTATCTAACTATAATTGCCATTCTGAGTGTCGGCCAGATGCAGTACACGTGCGTGCATCTTTCTCTGCCCTTTGTCTTTACAGACAAATCCTTCCAGTAGCTACATTTTCAGATGAGGTTGTTTCTCTTCCTCCAGTTTGAAGATGGAGTGAATAACCAGAGCTAGGCTGCTAGAGATAGTACAGAAACTTGTTCAGACTCGCAGTAGAAGTGAGATAATTGTACTCCTTACAGCTTTCAGCTAATACAGTTCAGTTGCCCTGGACCAGCAGCTGTTAGCATTTCATTTCTTTGCAGCTGCAATTTGAAGAAGGTTTTAAAATAGTTTTCCAAGTGTTCCTCAGCCTTTTGCAGTGTTCTTATAGCTTGCTGCAATTTCCCAAGTAACAAAGTAACAAGCCTTTATTACTGCAAAACCTGCATTAGAGATTCTCACGTAGTCGCTATGCAGCTCGCCAGCTTTTTGCAGGGTGTCTTCAGTGTCTGTGTGCTTACAAGTGGATCGATTCCAACTGCATTCTGAATCTGTCGCCTGCCTTTACATTCTTTCAGCTTTTTTTTTTTTTTTTTGATGCATCAATAAGGTGTGAGTCTTTTACCTGCTTTACTGCGGCTGCTTAGTGTCTCAGTCACCCTTCAGGCTTGCTGCAAGCCTTCAGCCTTCCCCTGTAGATGCCTGTCTGCAGGTAATAGTACTGCGAGCCTCAGTCCTGGCACGCAGGACTTCCTCTGTTCATCCCCAGCAGCTGCCCCTTTAGAGCTGGCTGGGGAGCTCGTGGTCTTCTTGACAGACTCCAGAATGTCCTTTCTGAATTGATTCTTCCCTGGGGCAATCTGAAGGAATTTGCCTCAGATGACCGCATTCAAGCAAATCTCACCCTTACATTTCACTTTAGTCAATTTAAATCTCACACTTTATGCTGTAGCCAAAGCCATTAGCCCATGTCATCCTTCACTGCAAGACAGATCTGCTCCTATCTCATTACAGCGTGCTCAGCTCTACCACAGGGTTTGGTATACACATACAGAGCTATACTGAATTATTAAGGGTTTCACTTAAACCAGCAAGGCTCAGGAAGTTTTGAAACTCTGTCTTTATGTGACCTGTAAGGGTTAGGTACTAAAGATGTCACTCAGCAGCTGATGCTTTTAATACTCTGTGCTGTAGCAGTTTAGCAGAATGGGAAACTGGAAAAGATGGCCCTTCAAAGCTGTAGCAATTTTACAGAATTTGCGATAGATATATATATATTCTGACTTTGGACAACTCTGGCTCTATTGCACCTTGTCCGCAACAAAAAATTAAAGACCTTTACCTCTTATGTACATAAACAATGGAATCCTTAAATCTTCCTTGTCAGATGAAAGCCTGGGCATTCCATAATAATATTTTTCATGTGCCTTACAGTAGGAATGATTTTGAGCGTTCAACTTTGCCTCAGTAGGTCAGAGATGATATTCTTTTTATACAGATCTTTAATATAAGCAATATTCTCTCTCACCCCGACTCATAATACAGCAGTTTTCCTTCAAAGCGTAAATTAAAGTGAAGCCACAAAAGGGTCATTAATGGACTTAGTAGAGTCAATACTGAGGGTATCATGTACTGCCTGTTTAATATTAAAAGCAAAGTCAATGGAAGTATGGCCTTAATATATGTGGGCTTTGTGAATAGCAAAGAGATTGTGCAGAAAGTTTTCACTTAAAGTGTGCAGAGAGATGAAACATCTCACAGGGGAGCACAGTATTGGGGTTCATTCCTGAAAACCTGGAAAATACATTTCTGAAGTTGAAAGTCAAAAACTATTAGTGAGGATTAGCATGGTGCCATCCACTGTATTTCATACTTGGAATTGTAAAGAATTCTAATGGAAGGAAAAGATTTGCAGTTCCAGAGCTGCCGTTTAAGCAATAATAATCCAAAACATGGGCTAATTCTATCCTTAAAACTAATGAACAAAAAGGCCAGAATGCCATAGCAAAATCCTCTACAGAACATACTTTGCGAGAAATCTAATCAGACACACAGTATAACTTCATTCCACTTAGAGAGTGTGGAGACTTTTAGAGGACCAATTAAAAGAGACTTAAAATGCAATTAGAGGAGAAATCACTTGGCAACAAGGCATTAGCTATCTCTCCAATCAGCACTGTGTTAGCAAGCCTTTAGGAAGAGATTTGCTGGTGGGTGAAATGTTGGTAAGACATAACAGCATGGCTGAGCTACAGCAGCTGATAGGCCAGGTGAAACTGAAGGGCCGAGGCTGTGTGTTCTTGCTGTGCTGGATGTCGGTGGTGGGAAGGAAAGCAGATTGGTAGAGTGGGCTGCACTGGAGAACAGAGACTGCAACCTGTGGAACACCTGCCCTCTCAACAGCTTGTAGTGCCACCCGACTGCTCTGCAGCAAAGCACCAGCAGCAGGGATGGAGTGAGCACAGTGCTTGGCCACCAAGCAGCGTGCACAGGGCTTGTGCCAGCCCAGAGCACTCTTGGCATCAGCAATATGAGCCTTTGTTATCTTGCTATTATAACTCACCTTTAGCTGGCTGAAATGTCCTCAATCAGATGACAGGAGGATGCACAAATGTAGCATGACTGCTTGCCAGACCAGGGCCTCAGGAACTTTATGCCAGAAAATGACCGGTTTTGGTCTTTGGACTTGAATCGTTTGATGCTTCAGGGACATGACTTGTGGTCTTTTTAGAAAGGATGCCCAAAGTCTTGCCAATTACCTCAAATACCTCTTCTGCTTTCTTCTATGTAGGGTCCTGTCACTGCAAAGGGCTTCTCCCAGGCTTTGGCTGCCCCAGCTACCCTGCCCAGCCATCTCTTTTTCAGTGTGTTCCAAGGAGAAGTCGTCATTTTCCTTCGCCAGCATTCTTTGTGGTTGAGATTTCCTTTCAAGGCTATTAAACCCTGATTTCCCTTTGTTATGGTGAAGAACTAAGTGGGAAAACCAGAGGAAAATGCGTATTACTGGACAGTCAGCGCCACACTAAGGATGGGGACAAATTCTGCTGTTCTGAATCTGGCCTCACCCTCAGGTGCATAGCTGCATTCTGATTTCACATTGTCTGGTAGCTGCAGATAAAATGTGGATGGGAGAAGGAGCTGGGGAACACCGTGTTTGCAGCTGAGAGGCCACTCTTGGCTCACAGGTAGCATGTGGAGGGGTCAGGCACTTTTACCCTTCTGACAAATGGAGCTGTCTGTTTCTACAGCTGCCCATGCAGATTCCTTTTGAACAGCAGTCCTTCTGTCCTTGGGAGATGGCAGAGACTGGTGTCATGCCTCAGCTTTGCTTCACTGGGCTCCTTAGTAAAGCTGCAGGACAACAGAAAGGTGGGAGGTGTTATCAGCGCACGCTGCTCCTGCACAACGGGCTTATCCCTCAGGTGCACCTCTGCATTGGGATGAAGTGATGTTTCTGATATTACTTAAAGTTTCTGTACGTTGGATTCTGAGCCTTGGAGCCAGAAAAAGAAGAAGTCTGCAGAAGGTAAGAACAGCACTTGTACTAAGAAAATGCCAATGGCAGAAGAATAGCCTTTCTTTTTTTTTGGAGGACCAAATCTTAAGCAGTCAATCCCAGAACCTGTAGCATCTC
Source organism: Pavo muticus (assembly GCA_016647715.1). Taxonomy (NCBI): domain Eukaryota; kingdom Metazoa; phylum Chordata; class Aves; order Galliformes; family Phasianidae; genus Pavo; species Pavo muticus. The sequence continues at coordinate 1,758,207 of JACDJE010000015.1, read as the reverse complement.
CCTTTTTCCTGCTAAATAGCTGTTAGCCACATGCTACTCCTACTTTGCAGAAATGAACGTTTATTTATTTTCCCTTTTCCACTGCTGATTATGCTTCAGAGTCAGCTTGGGCATTTCTTGGCAAAATGACTCCAGATTTGCATAATTACAATTTTTTCAAATTTTAATAATGGTTAATTAGTTTTTTGTGTGTGTGCGTGCAGGGAAATAACATAAGGGAAGGCATAGCAAAAGCTTGGCCATTTTACTTCAAGCCATGTTGCATGGGCAACAGTGAATAATTAAATCCTCCATGGCACAAGCAGAATGAAAGGAAGGCTGTTTCCCCCCAGCTGCCGTGAGCACAGCATGCTGGAAGGGCACGCGTTCCAGCCCAGTGTGTGAACCCCGAGCTGTGGAAACTCATGGCAAGGCGTGGGGCTGACGTTCTGATTTAGAAGCATCGTGGAAAATCTTAATCAGTGCAACCAAATTAGCAGAGGCAAGCAGTTACACCATGTTCATTGTTTACGCTCATCATTTTTAATAAATTTTAAATGCTTTTACAGGTGTGGAAATACGCATATTACCAAGATAATTTTCTTAATCGTAGATGTCTTAGATTGAGATGTGACATCCACCATGGTTCCCTTGCTCTATCTCACAGCTTTCTGAGAGCTATCTAGGTTTCCAACAGCATCTCTGTGGTACTGGTCTCTTGATTGACGTACCTCCAAATAAGCCTTTGAATAGCTTTCCATATTGGCCTTGAAATAATTCAGATGTCAAATTACCTCTCGCCAGACTTCCTGACTCCACCAGGCCCCTTGAATATGTTTTTTAAAGTATTTAGGGGGAAAATATTAAATTTTTCTAAGCTGGGTCAGGGTTCATAGCGTTTGCTAATAAAGAGTCAGGCAAGGAAGATATTTACTTGGGGAAGGCTTTGAGTGTATTTTGTGCAACAGCTGCAGGTTGGGACAGCCTTTGGTTTGTGTTTCTGAGGTTTGCAAGCCTCCAGCTTTTGGCATCTTTGCATTTTTCTCCTGTTTTCCTTTCAAGACAAATAAGGAAACAATTTCAGCCTTTTCACACTGAGCCTTTTAGCAAGAAGGTCTGTGTATTCAAGCCTCAGGTTGAACCGCTTTGCAGCCTGACAAGGTGCATGCTCCTGCTTCTCATTTTGTTCACTTTAAAATGCACTTACAGCTGCAATGCCTTGAGAGGCACGGAGCTCTCACTTTGCGCAAGGAAGGCAGCCAGGAGAAGCGACTCTTTTTGTTGGCTTTGGTGCACAGAGGCAGCTACATCTCCCTTGCTGCTGCATAATTGGCTGGGTAAGGGTTGTCCTAATTACAGGTTTCTCTCTCTGAGTGGACATTATCATAAATTCCCTACTGACATTGTTCTACCAAATATTGCACTGCTCAAGCTCCAAATGCTGACCTTCAGCAAAAAAAATCCCATGTGTATATTTGGAGCACTTTGCAGCGGTGGTGGGAAGTGATCTCCATCTTTTTCTTTGGAGGATTAGCAGGGCAGCTCTGGGGTGGCTGCAGGAGCTCATTGCTGCGTAGCTCTGTGCATCCATATAGGTCAAGTGCCATGAGCTCAGTGGGGAACAGGAGCTAAGTGGCCTCCTTCCGCTGTACTAAAAACCTATTTCCAGATAAAGGTGTTGCCACTGGTCCCTCTGGGTGGCCATGCTGTGGTCAGTACCCTTTGTAATCCACACAGTAGTTTTCTGCTGTAGGACTTGGTGGAAAGCAGGATTTCCCTGGTAATCACTCTGGAGGTTGTCTTTCAAAATGCTCCATCCTTTTGGGTTTTGTTGGTCTTATACTGGAATAATGATGAATGATGAAACCAATTAGGTTTACAAGGACGTTGTTGTCCAGCTCAGTGCTGTCACTGGTTAAACCTTGTAGGTGGGCATGCTATCTAGGACGTGGGAAATGCAAATGAAATTCAACCCTGTTTTTATATTTCCTGTGCTAAGTTCATGGAATAACAGATACTAGGAGGTAAAACTTTATCACAAACTTAGTTATCTAGAATGAATGTTTTCCAGGAAGATGTCAACAAGGTTGCTAGCTGATTAAGTATTTCAAGTCTGGAAAGAATCTTTAAGCTCCAGATATTTTTTCCCTGCAACATGGAACAGAGCTATGGCACGTGCAGATGGAAGCTGCTGGTATTGCCTATATTTTTAATGAAATGAAAATCAGAATGTTCCTGCAATACTTCAAGCAACACGCTAAGAATGGGAAACAAAGGTAACATTGATTTAATTGCAGGAAGTAAAGAGTAATATACATATGTATGTTTTTTTAATTTCTCTGCTTTTATAATATGCACTGTAATTGTAAATGTGGAAGGAAATGTTGGTATTTGCTATCTACACTATTAAATTGGACATCCTCTTACTCAGGCCTTCTATCTCAGCTGCCCGTTGTAGTTCAGATGTTGTACTGGTTGTTCTGTGTCCAAGAACCACATGAAAAACTGGTTAGTGGCAGCTTAGCACTATTAAGGCCGTGTTTGCTGCAAGCAGGTAGCATTTGTCAGGTGGCACAGAATTGTTGCAGAACCATCGACCTAAAATGCCCACAAGCGTTGTTTCCTTTAAAAGAATTTCTTAGCTTTAACCTTATCTTACAATGTAGACTGGAGTCATCTGAAAAGTAAATAATCAAAGGGAAGTTATTACCCGAGACTGCTTACAGCGCTCTTAAATCCAAGTCTGTGTGTGACATTGAAGGTGCTGCAGTTAATTTTAGAAACAAGCATGTGACAATAGTTACGCACTATCAAAAATGTTTAAACTCAGTGACGATAATCCCAAAGTAATTATTTATACACTGCATTCAAAAAAGGCAGTTCAGTGCGCCTCAGAGATTGGTGACAGCCCCAACCTGTGAACAGAGGCGCTGGGCTTGTATGACTGTCACGCAAAGCTCTCCCAAATTGCTATGCACTTCGATTAACTTTCAGTGACCGTGTCTATAGGCTGCCTGGTTAATGGTTTTCTGTCAATACTGTAAAAATGCTAACCTGTCTTTACATCTAATCAATTTTGAAACGGCTCTTTACGTAAACGGTCTATTCCTTTTCTTCATTAAAAAAAGCAATCAAATGGGATTGAACTGAACAAGCAGTTGTAAAAAAAATAATAATAATTAATTTTGAGTGTGTATTTTGAAGTAGTTGTCCTTGAGTATTTTCTTCATCGCCATTTTTTAAAGGGCATTGAAAATCAATGTTTCACTTTACTATCATCCATCTTTACAAAGTAATAAATTAAGTAGAAAGTATCGATATTTTTGACTTGTTTTTTTGAAATTTACATACTAATGACAATTGCACCCTCGTGACTTTTGATTTCTGTTGCTGTTTACTGACACCAACTAGAGGAAAATTTCATCATCTGGGGACCATGTTTCCTCTGAAGGGACAAGACTGTCATATCTCTGATAATGATATGCTTGAGATCTCAGTCACTTCTTTTCAAAACACTGCTGATACGCACCTGGCCCTCGTGGCCCTTGGTGGACAGCACTTGGGAATGCCTTTCGGGGGTGGCTATGCAGCACCATCAGCCCCACCTTATCTGACATCTGGGTGGTATGAGAGCTACAAGCACCCTAAATACAGTGCACAAAGCAAGGAGCTTTCATGCTTTCTATGATCCTTTTAATTGAAAAATTTGCGAATGTTACTGTAAACAGAAGATGCAAGTTGATTGGATGGTATTTGCTGTATCTTTGTTTGCTTTCTGGGAACATTCTGAGCTCTTCTATGTGCACAAAAACATTTATCTGCGGAAAGAACTCATGACTATCACTTATTGGTGCCAGAAGTGGATGGTCATCCTGCACGTGGTGTGCCAGTGTGGGGATCAGACGGGAGAGAGGGAAATAGTGTGTGGCTTAGGTCAGGAGTTGCCCAGTACGAATGCTGACTTTTTGCTGTGCATGAAGAGCATAGACTCAAAGTAATGGTGGTGGGAAAGCAAACAAACAATGAAAAAAACACCCTACCAGTAAAGCATTGGCAGCAGTTTTCTGACATGACTCATTTGCTGAGTAATTCTAAATAGCAAATAGCTCAGTGCCTGTTTGCAGATAATTTGCGAACAAGAGAAAGGAGTTACAAGTGTTGAATAACTTGTTCATTGCAAGTATCTCAGTTCTGGTTATTTTCTACTGTTTATTCACTACCAAATAAATTCTTAGAACATGTCTTCCTCCTACATCTTGATTTGCTTAGGCAGGCAATTCTGTTTGTTTTCACTTTTGGACACCTTCCTATTAAGAGTATGACTTAGTTTATTGTCTACTGATGTCTATTACTGTGTTAGCCCTCCCATTTAATAACACACAGGTGGAAAACAAACTACTTTGAGCTGAACAATAAGACCAAATATTGACAGGGTAGCCTTGCTGGATTTCCTGCATGCAGCAGTATGTATTAGGGGTGTTTGTGGGAGATGGTGTAAATACTGTGCTGGAAATACAGTGAAACATGGAATTGCTTGGGTTGGAAGGGACCTCAGAGATCTCCTAGTTCCAAGCTCCTGCTGCGAGCAGGATTGCCAACCACTTGATTAAGCATCAGATCAGGCTGCCCAGGGCCCCATCCAGCCTGGCCTTAACACCAGTGGGGATGGGGCAGAAATTAATGACAAGTAGTATTCCGTGGACCAGATTCTGAAATACTTTACTGAGCATCTTACTGAAGGTGTGTCTGACTGAAGCAACTCAGCAGGTGGTGATAGTTTGGCTTTAAAGAGAGATTTGTGGCATAGCTTAGGTTGGAAGGAGCCACTGGAGGTCTCTAGTCCTGCTCAAAGCAGGTTACTGTGGGCTTTAAAGAGGTTGTTGAGGGATTTTTCTCCTTAGGTCTTGAAAATGTTCAAGGATGATGAGTGCACATCCTCTCTGGACACCTTGTGCCTGGCTGGCCTTGGGGCCCTGGGGGGAGGTTTCTTCTCAACTCCCATCCAAAGCCCTCACTTCACCTCCTGCTTATCTGTAACTAGAGAGGAAGGGAGCAGGCTCAGTGCAACAAGCTCAGAACTAACTGTGTCCTTCCCAGCCCTGAGCAGCTCTGTGGGACCTCCTTGAGCAGAGCCCCGGACTGCCCGAGCAGCACTACGCTCTGGGCATGGCTCGTCGGGAGCACTGTACTCACGGCAGTGATTTTTTCTTCTTCCTCTGAGCAAACAGTAGTTCAGTCATAAAGGCTAATTTGCACAGCAGTATTGATTGCCTGCAACGCGCTCAATTCTAGTTTAGATTCCCTGGGATAAAGACACAGCAGCCTGATGTGTTTTTTCCCTCTGGAACTTGAAGGGTGCTGGAAAAGACAAACACAAAAGAAATTGTGCACCAAGGTACAGACAAACCATATGTTAGCTGCAGCTCTCCCCAGGGCAAGGTGCTAAGTTTTGTTTGCATTTTGCCAAGACAGCAATAAATTGCTTGTTTACAGATGACAGGAAGAAATAGCATGTCTTTAAAAGCAAGCTATGCACGCAGATGCAAACAACACACGGACAGATGCACATATTTGAGCAAAGTAAAGTGAATGCCCCTTCCTGGACCTCCCCTCTTCTTGGGGAGGAGGGTCAGCCAATCCTGGGGATCATTATGCAGGATTATAAAAATATTAAGGCTGATGAAAGTTGGCCTTCTCCAATTTCAGGCTGAATGGTGCGTTGCGCTGTTAGATCAAACTGACCAGGATGTGCCTCGCAGCCCTGTCTATGTGCAAAGGACAGAAAATATGAGAGGTGTGGAGAAGGACTCACTTTCATCAAAGTATCAGTTTCCAGGATAGTTTGGAAGCCCACAGCATTATTGTATTACACATTGCACAGAAGCGTGCCTTGTTCGGGTTTTTTTAGTGTTTTAGAAATAAAAGACTTTTCTTCCAAATTGCGCTGGGAGGCAAATTCTTCAACAGTGTAATAGAAAATGTTAGACAATATTCCTTACTGGAGCTATTGACATTTTTGGTAGTCGTGACACTTTGATTTTTCTCAAAACATATGGATCAAGCCTGAGTGTGTTATTGGACAGGAAGACCTGATGAAAGGCCTTCCTTTATCTTTCTTTGTATTTTTTTCCCCTCTGTTTGTTCATGGCTTTCTCTCTGAATATAATCGTGGTTTTCTTATGCTGCCCAGGGAGTCGTTATTGCCTTACTAAATATTTTATAGTGCACAGTGCACCATACCTGCCAACCGGTTATTATTTGTTATAGGAAAAAAACGAAGGGGTAGCATGTGAAAAGGACTGTGTGTTCAAATTTCAAAACTACACACGGAATAATTTTAAACCCTTAAATTAGATGTCAGGCTGGTTTTGGTTTTTGGATTTTGTTTTTTATTTGCTTGAAAAGGGTCTGTTTATAGTTTGTTTATTTTTCCCCTCTCTTTCTGGTATGTGTTCCTCGCTATGATTCCAAGCACTTGTTTCCTCACAGTTTCGTTTCCTATTTGTTCAAAAGGGAAAAGTTCAAAGCCACTCTGGCAGCTGAGGGAAAAGCTTGCTGAATACTAACCCTCAAGTGTCTGTCTTGTCCTGACCTTGAGAAAGTAGCAGTAAACTGTTCCATTGCAAACACCACATGTGTGTTTTGTTAGACCAGGTTAGGAGGGGTCAGAGCTCACCTGAGGCTTGGGCTGCAGATTTAGACTCCTTTTCAGCAGCATAATGTATTTTTAAAAAGGGACATTCTCGCCTTTGTATGGGCCTAATATAGGCTCTGTTTAAAAACCTGTCAAAATCCCAAGCACACACTCCATAAAATATAAATAAGTACTTACTGTTTGCAGATGTTGCTTGTTTTTCATAATGTTTGTATTTGAAGTCCCGAGTCCCCGCTTCCTGTCAGAGCCAGCCCTGGTGCTTTAGTCCATTTATTTCTGAAGGAATGGGAAGAACTTCAAAATGCAATTTCTCAATGAAGACACTTTCTGTCAGATCTGTCAGCATTCACAGCACAATTACCTTTTTTCAGGCTAAGGCTTGCGTTTACGGCTTTGACTGCATGCACAACCTCTCTTCCCCCCAGCTCTGCTAAAGCAGTTGTTGTTTTTAAAAGGCTCCGAGTTGCAATAAATTGTGACTTTAGGTTCTTTGAAAGCACCGGGGTAACTCAGCAGACCTTTCTCCGATTTGCATGTTTTAATTCGTTTGATAACAGATACGAAGCGCATTGTCAGGAACAAGTCTGCCCTGGGAAAAGGGAGAGATCAGATTTTTCCACATGCCATCTATCAAGCGTCTCCGTGGGTAAAGTGAGCTGTGCTGAGCCGTTCCTCAAAGAGCGGAGCAGAGGCAGGCAGCAGGGGTTGTTTCGGGCCCCAGCTACCGCTCACCTCGAAGGAAGAGCCGCATTTCCTGAACTGCTGTCTGCAGAGATGGTAGAGATCATTTTTAGGGGACGATCCAAATTTCACTTAGTCCAAAGAGAATTTCCTCTGACTTGGATTGAGCTTTTCTCCTGCCCACATCATAAGGAGCGATGCATTTGATGGATAGTTTATTTGAAATTATTGAAAGGGTCACTCGGGCTCTGTCTCACACCAAAACAACGTGTCAGCTGGAGGACCTCATTGCTACTTCCCGTGCTTTTTGGCACAGGGCAGTGTTTCAGAGGTGCTGAGGTGCGCTGGGAGCATCACCACTGGCTGTACCCAAAGGCCCAGAGCAGCCCCCTCCGTGCCCTGGTTCACAGCTTATCCACATTGCGGTATGTGTTTCCCTGCCATGTGAGTGAGCCTCACCTCGGTGTTCCCGCTTTAGTCACCATCTTTCTAGATGTAGTTCCTTCTCCCCACATCCCTCCTGCAGCAGTTTAACCTTTCCGCTAGCGGCAGGCTCTTTGGTGTGCAATGCCACCTCACTGCTGGCAAGGAGAGTGGAGAAGAAAAGCCTCTTCTTTGTATTACAAATTCAAAGGGTCATTATTCCTCCGTTCCCCATGGACAAATGTGTGAAGATTATTGTGGCAAGTTAGTATTTATTCTGAAACCCTAATATGATCCTCTTGAACATTTTAATAATGCATTCTCTGGGGGTCCGTGCTGCAAGTGTTTAAAAGGCAGCGATGTGCATTCGCGCTGGCTTACTGCTTCTTTGCTGAAATAATACAAGTTATGGCTTTGCTTTTGATCAGGCCCTGTTTAAAAAAAAAAAAAAAAAGAGTCCCTTTGCCCCCGTCCTCACTATCCCAGATTTCTTTTATCAGTTACATTGATCTAGAAGCAAGGACAAGGCCACAGCATTACATGTCCACATTTGTTACACTGATTTACGAGTTTCTTAATTCTAAAAACCTTACCTTATCAATGGCCTCAGGAAGTCCTAAATCCCTGATATTAAGCAGAGAAAGAACATTTAGAATCAAATAGGCGTTCTGTGTTGTATTTTTTTTTTTTACTTGGAGACAAATACGGGATAAGCAGTGTTCACATGCAATTTACTTCTTTCTCTGCAATTTTAAAGCTTTTCTAAGCATGCTTTGGTTCTGTAGCACCTGATTATAAACATATGCAGGCGACAATGTGCATACATGCTTGGATCGGGTCAGTGGAGTTTTCCTTCATCTTTAAAGCTCGAAAACCATAAATCAAGATGAAAATACTCCAGCCAAGAGCTTTACCAATTGATACAATTTTAAAATAGGCCGCTGCTAAGGCTTGGGGGAAAGCTGACATGATGACTTTTATAATAGCAGAACGTTTAAGGTTATAGAAATAAAAGGAAGAGGATGAAATCAGTCGCGTTGATCTTAGCCTGCAGGCTCTCTCAGCTAACTCGAAGCTCCAGCAATTATTTCTGCTCTGGCTTTTCCCCCTTTTTTCCAGCAGTCTATTTGAAATGAAGCAGAACCAGCCATGGCAAGCTTATCAGTGTCGTTAGCTGACAGGGAGCACATCACACCTGCTTTTACTTGCTAGTTTTTCAGGCACTTTATGCCACAGAAGAATGTTGATTTTGTTCTTATAATGTGTAAAGATTCATTTATTTCACCTTTTGAACCTGGCAGAGCCACTCAGTTTTGATGGGAGCTTTTTTCCATCCTGGCACTTGGGAAACCCTGGCAATTACTGGGCTGTGGCCCAGGGCTACCTGGCTGACACTAGAGATGATCACATCCAGCAGGCGGTGGGGCTGGCCCAGCTGCAAAACACGGCATGCTGAAAGCCCATGGGACCGAGCAGGGCTTGTGGTGACCGGGGCTCAGATGTGCCGGTGTCCCCTTGGCCATTTGTGCAGCTCTGCTTAGAGAAAAGCGTCCCATGAATGCTCCCCACAGCATCAGACAACAGTGTGGGCCCTGTGCTCTGCAGTACCACTGGAAGAGGTATCCATAGAAAGGGCAGCAAGATGGGTCCAGAAAGCTTCCCTTCATACTTATTTGCCATCTTTTTGGTTTTAATCTTACCTTTTCCAATTTTTCCTTACAGACAAGCTTGAACATTACATTTATTGTCTGATGCATACTTATTTTAGCAGCTCCTGCTCATCTTGCTATGTAATGATGTAAGATTGGGAAGATCATAATCCGTAATAAGAGGTCTAGCCCGTCTTTTCCAAGATCCTATTCCCATCTGTGGTACAGATAAGTCATTCTTCCCATGCACTCCAGCAGAGTGCATTTAATCACACGGAGCAAAGGGATTAATCCATGTAATGGGTGCTGTTATAGATATTCTGTCATCTCCATTTCAAGCCTTTAAAGCCTTCTTTTGAATCCCACTGCCAAGTGTGATAACGGAAGCCTTGCATGGCACAGGGGGCCTGGAGTACTGGTATCTGTATGACATCCATATGCTGGCCCACCTTGAGCTGCACAGCAATGCCCACGGGGCACACCCCGCAGCAAGCAGTGGGACTCTCTGCTGCCTCTCAGGTTTTGAATGCATCCTTGTAGATGAGCTCCCTTACATTTGGTCTTTGGGCATGATTGTCATGGAAGAAATGTAGAACAAATTCAGACCACAGGCCTATAACACCTTTCTACTCCTTGCAGATGGTGTGGGCCATGGTAGAGCCTGTGGAGAGGTCCTCTAGGGCCCTGAGCACAGCAGCACCTGTGCTCTGTAGTAACAAGGCACAGGTCACCCAGTGCTTGTTTCCCCGAATCCAGTGGTAAACACCTCACAGAACTGTATGATAGATGTGTACAAAACGCTTCAAGGACTGTGGAGGATACGGTGAAACCAACCACGCTCTGCAAGCTGGTTCCTTTATCAGCTGCTGGGGAGGGTTTCCCTGTGTTTTGAAACATATTCCTGTTTGTTAGAGTGCCATGCAAGTGTTTTCAGCAAGTCTGGATAATTTGTTTTGCTTGGCTAGCTGTCAGGATCTAGGTTTTATTAGTATTATTGTTATTATTTTGAAAGCAGGCTCATTTTAATAGGCAGTCATTCAGCAGTATTACTGCTAGCATTTCTCTGTTCCTGAAGTATTTTCATGTGGTTAACCTGAAGCAGTTAACCAATATTTATTAAAAAATTCACTTTTAAATATTTGATTATCGATTAAACATAAACTTTGAACACGGCAATTGCAAGGTCGATTGATTTTGGAGCTTGGCACATCCTCTTGAGGGAGCGCCTGGCAAAAAGGACCGCTTTGCAACACGCGCAATCTTTATCCCTTCCTTCTCCCACAGTTTCTAAGGGTTCCAATTTTCCAGACTGTGTAAGGATAAAGGAATTGTAATGTGCAAGAAAGCATTGTAAGACTGCTGCTATTCCATGATCAGCTGTAACTGTTCAGCACAATATGTTACACGCAGGCAGAAAATATGCTCCTATGTGCCTTTATGGATTATGCGTTGATGAATATTTATTATATCTCATTATTGCGAAATGTTCGTGCAAGAGCATCTGATTGACAATTATTTTATTGCTCTTTATTTGTTATCATTTTTGTTTTGGCAGGTGCTTGAAAACTGATAAGTGTTGTTCTGTCTATATTTGGCTTTGGAAATTGGTTTAAAATGTATAAATTTAAAGAAATTACCCAAAGCAAACTAATCTTTGTTTGACCTTAGGTTATGTTTTGTGGTATCCTAATACCACCTCCATTATTCTCTTTGGTCTTTAGTTTATACTAATGGGCTGATATTATGCTGGGCAACTTTAATTGGGGTGTCTGTTGCTTAGTAGGCAGCATTCTTGCTTTCAGGCAAGTACGACATGCTGTACAGCGGAGACTTAATTCCTGTTTAGGGAAAAACCTTAATACATCTCAGTTGCCAAGTGCATAGTGAGCAACCACTCTTAGAGGAGGAAAAGAAAGGAAAAAAAGGATTCTCTCCTAGATACAAAACACCCATAATCCCATTAATGTAAATGAGTGATTACTCATGTGCATATCACTGGGAGGATCACATTGTCAGGAGATGCCAGAATTTTAGATGAGATAGAAATAGCACACAGTATATCATTTAATGAAGACCCCAAATATTCTTGTGAAGGAAGTTCCGCATTACCGTCAAGTCTGAATCCCTGGGTTTTTATTTTTATTGTCTCATTAGAATTATAGGAAAAGTAATCTCTGAGACTCTATTGCTACGTTAATGCTTTTTTTCCCTTCAGTAGCTTTTTAGATTTGCCTTTCAAATGTTAGCTTGGATTTACTGCAGGTGACTGTAATGAAAGGTGAGTTTGTTAGATGACATTGTGGGTGCACATACATTTCTAGAGGTATTTTGTTGAAACGTTACAGTCCCTAGGACACATCATACAATGCAGTATCAGTGTTACTGACATATCTGTGAAAACAATCACAAAGATAAAGAAGGTGCTCCATCATGTGTTCATTTCCATCAAATTAATAATACATGAAGTTCATATAGTACAAAATGTCAATTATTTATTTTTTGTATATGCACAAAACAAGAAGAACTGTGCAGGAAGAATTCTTGTTGTCAGAAAATGAGAATATGAATTTAGAAGGTTCCCAATAATTGCTCCATTTTTTAAAATAATATTTTTTACCATCTATAGAAGATACTATAAAAATAGTTGTCTATATTTCCTTCAGTTGGACATTTTTGAAAGAAAACAGATCTGCTTGAGTCCTTCCAGAATGTGCATTATAAAAAAATAGAATATACATTTCTATATTCCTAACCTCTGTATGAAAGGAATAGAAATGGAATATTTTGGAAAAGCCTAGCAGTGATTTTTAAGTTATAGTAAGACATTAAGACTGGGAAAACTCAAGTGCACAGAAAAGCACTGTAAACATAATGAAGTTATTGATTTTAATTTTCTGGCTTTCTCATTGAAGAATGAAGCATCTGTACACAATAGTGCATAGAGGAGTGTGAAGGAACTGGAAATCTAGAGCGCATCCAGCAGAGGTGATTTTTCTCGATAGCTTTAAGATAAATAAATTCCATTTTTTTCTTGTGCCTGATTGGGAACAAAAAGCAGCACGTAGGCAGCATTAACTTTACTGTGTTCCCACAAGTAGAAGCGTGTATATATGGACATACTCTCATGGTAGTCAGACATGAATAAGCTGGTCAGTTTAGCCCATAACCAGTGGAAATTAGCTGTTCTGAAAATCCAGATTCCCATCCCCATTCACAAACAAAAACATACAGAAGCTCGACTACTGAATGCTGGGATTTTTGAGGAAATCGAGTGGTCTTGTGTGGAGCAAGGAGTTGGATTCCACGATCCAGGCTGGATGCGGCCCTGGGCAGCCTGGTCTTGTGGTTGGCAACCCTGCACATAGCATGGGGTTTGAAACTTGATGAACTTTGAGGTCCTTTTCAACCCAGCCCCTTCTATGATTCTATGAATCTATGATCCTTATGGGTTTCTTCCAAATCAGGACATTCTGTGATTCCACAACCTGGACTCCTATCTGATCCAGAGCTTGCAAGATTTTTGTTATCTTTAAGTCAATAAAATAGCAAATAACTTCTTGTCTATAAGTGACTAGGCTTTTTGAAAAGTTTATCTTATTGAAGAAGCCATTCTTTTTTAAAGCAAAGTCTTCACGAAATCATATTTAGCTTTGATAGCTGAATGTTGTTGGAAGTGTTGTCAAAAGCAGAACTAGTCAAAACTGTTACATGGAAACTGCTGACTGAAACAGTTTGGTTTGGATTGTGACACGATTTTCTGTGGAAGTTTCGTATTCTGTGCAATTTAAAATTTATAAGAGTCAAGATTTTCATTTCTTATGTATAAAAAGCTATGAAAAAAACTTGGAGGAATAAAAAAAGCGAGTCAAAAACCTTAGGCTACAATCCCATCATGAGGACATACAGGAACTGGATATTCCGGCGGTTTGGGGGTTTTTTCCTTTTTTTTTTTTGCTGCGTCTCCAACTTAAATAGCTACTTGCTTTATCTCTGTGCTTTTGTCTTCCATCTCTACCATGGTGCTGTGAAGATTAATCCATTAATGATCGTAAAGTGCTCATATTCATAGTGGTGGTGCAGTCATGATAGTTTCAGAACAAAAGTGAAGCAAGCTATTTAAGGAGATTCAGTATCTCCTATTAGTTAGAGGCGTTATAGATGTTATAGTTACATTAGACATAATTATGGAACAACAGATACGTATTTGGACACACTAGGTCTGAAACAGAAGTGGCAACCTTGAAACATTCAAATAAAATGTAAGGAAATTCAGCTGACTCTGGCAGCACTCCCCTCTCTGCCATCACCCGCATGGGATCCGGTCTGCCATGGAAGCTGGGGGAATACACAGTGCTGCACAGACCTTGGGGTGGTACTCCTGCCAGTATACGCATTTGAGTAAGGAAAAGAGAGTGAGCAGCATGTCAGGGGGCTTGTGCTCGAGTCTCCATGGTAGACAGAAGTTACAGACCCTGGGGAGAGGCAGTGAAAACAGAGCTGGGGACCATTCCCATTGCACTGACAAATATTTGAAGCAGTCTTTTGCCAGCAAAAAAGGGTGACTGTGTTAAGTCAAAATGTAGTTTTCCATGTGTGAGGGAATCTGCTGTCGTATTTACTGTTTTGAGAAATGTTCTCAATATGAGTTTAGGATACTCACAAATAGGAGAAAAATATACTCAAACAAAGAGACCTTCACTTCTGATCTGGCAGAAAAGTGATTGCCCTTTAGGTCCTGAGCAACCAGAAGTAACTCCAGATTGCTTATAGTTTATTCCAAGCACAACCCATGGGATGCAGTCCTCCCATCTTTCAGTGATGGAGCTCATCAGGGCTCCTGCCAGTGGGTTCCCAGTTGTGAGCAGGACACTAGGCTGGCCTCTCTCTGCTTTGTTATTGTTTGGTGTCTGGCAAACAGCGACTCCAGGAGATAGCATAGGATCACAGCCCGCCCAGCTAGAAATCTCAGGAAGCTGGGAGTTGCTGCAAGCAAGATTCCATCTGGTCATGATAGCATCTGAGGTGTTGAGATGTTTTCAGTTGCAGACACAGGCACCATATTGTTAGGATTTGGAACGGCTTTTTCTTAGTAAGGCAACTTGCTGGGCACAGCAGCATGGCTTAGATAGGTGCCAAGGGAAGTGCAGCTGAGAGAGGCAGAGCCCTTTTGCATCATCCACACTACCACCAGTGAAGGAGTGTTTCAGTGAGATATGCAGCATTCCACAAGACTTCTTTCATTATCCAAGGAGTCTCATTTCCCTTCTCAAGCACTTTAGCTTGGCTGGAGCTGTGTGGCTATGCTGTGGTTGAGGAAGGACCAGGCTTAATTCCTTACTCCGGTCATGGTGGGTTTTCCACCCACTCAAACTGTTCTCATAGCAGTGTGTCACCATGAATTTCACTGAGTTGCTTCTCATCTGAGGGGCTGGACTCAATGATCTCTAGAGGACCCTTCCAACCCCTACAGTTCTGTGATTCATTTGTACTGCTGGGCAAAAACTAGGACACAAATCTATAACCCAATACATCTGCCATAAATTTAAGCAACACCTCTTCAGTAAAGGTTATGTGTGTATCTTCAGGTAGTTAATACAGTTTTCACCTCTTACAACTCTTTGAATGAAATTATAGGACTGAGAAAAGTACTATTATCTTTCTTTCATTTATGATATTTGTATTTCCCTCCCCCTCTCCCTCCTTGATACTTGACACAAATTATAGGGACCTGCGCTCTCTGACCGCACCGGTTCAATCCAAGGCAGCCCCATTTGAAGTGCAGTAATGGGTTGGCACAGTGACGACCTGGCAGTGGCTGGAGCGGCCTCGTCAGCCCTTTGGGAGCAGACCCCAGGCAGAGCCCAGGCACTCACTGTGACAAATGTATCCAGCACAAGGGCTTGCAATGGCCTGCTGCAGACTCTTTCAAGGAAAATCTTTTACACCACAATACACGTAAACTGCAATTTAAATCTAATTTTGAAATCATACTTAACTTCATCAACAGGATATGGACTTTCAAAGCTGTTGGTGGGTTGAGTAATGAGTGGCTTAAAAATAATTAACAAGGAACAAATGATTATGGATTCCTTTTTCACGCCCGTGTTTTTCAATTCTCTAAGGTCATATTTGCAAGCGATTTATTCTGCATGTTGCTACAACGTACAGTTTGGCATCAGATCATCAGAAGATTTACATTTTCTCAGCTGCACAGTTCTAATGTGAAAAACTTTTTTCTTAACAAGGGTTTTCTGGTCTGACATACTGCTCCTGAGTAGCACAGATGGTCCATATATTTGCAGCAAACATTTGGTACACGAGACCTACAGCATGTGTCCTGCAGAGCTGATGGGTGCTTGTTCTGTATGGTTGATCTGTACATGCTCAGGAGACCTTTGGTTTGCAGTTCTGGATGACCATCAGCTTGGCAGTGGTTTCTGCCCTGGCTGCGTTGCCAGAAGTCCTGGAACAATATCCAGAATCCTTAAATTCAGACCAAGCAAAATTTCCAGGTGGAAAAAAGAAGACAAGTCCATGGCAATGTCGTCATAACCTGACATTAGATCTTCTAGCACCTGGTAAATCTGTTCATACTTTTACACATAATTAGTTTTCTGGAGACAAGAAGAAAAACAATGCAATGATAACTTCATATCTGGAAGAAAAACAACTTTTTAA
This sequence comes from Pavo muticus, assembly GCA_016647715.1. Lineage (NCBI taxonomy): Eukaryota > Metazoa > Chordata > Aves > Galliformes > Phasianidae > Pavo > Pavo muticus. The sequence continues at coordinate 1,742,142 of JACDJE010000015.1, read as the reverse complement.
CCAGAAATGGACATGTAGAGCAATTGTATTTATATATTACTTGCTCTCAAGGAACAGTGTGCCTGGCCGTAATGCTCTAGCTGTGATATGGGGCTTCTTACTTAAGAAATTGTTCCTTTTTTTTTTCCTTCCTGTGCCAAAAAAAAAAAAAAGAAAGTAGTTTTCTTGTAGTTTTGAGAGGATCTTTGCAATCCAAAATGAATGTGTCTTTCTGTAATACCACTAAACTGCCTCTGAGTGTCTCTATAGTTCATCTCCTCCTAGAAACCAGCCAAGCAGGAATAATGCAAGAGAAATGAGTCACTGAAATTTATTGGTGTCAGCTTCGGTTTTGTATTCACAACGTCTTCTACTGTTATTTTTAAGGATATTGCAGATTGAAACAAGGGAGGATCAAGTGTCCCAGTTGTGTTTAAAGGAAGTAAATCTTTAAGAAATGATTGCGGAACAGATGTTAAATAAATGATTTTGAGTTAAGATCTGTGACAGAGCAGCGTGCCTAGGGAGATTCTTTAATAGCAAAAACCTTACTGTGACTTAGACCTATAGCTGAATAAAAGCAAATCAGACTTTTTAAAAATTGTTTTAATTACATAATGCAGTAATTTAACAAATTTAACAAAAAAAAAAAAGTATAAAAATTAATTGCTGAGTCTCCAACATGAATGTGATTTTAAGCCAAAAATCACCTTTTTTAAGAGTGCCTTACTATCTGTCAGGTGAAGAACTACACTAAGGGCTTCAGGTTGGAATTTCCGTGGCTTTTGGTTACACACAGCCCTGAGATGGGCACACTGGTTAGATTGAGTGTAACTGGGAATTGTGTGTACCTTTATTGGAGTGGAAAATAGACCTTGAGAACAGGCCTGCTATTTGCTATCTGGCTATTGCTGAGTTTTTAATACACATATCTATACAAAAGAGAATGAATTGTTTGTACATGTAATGTTTTAGGGGTGAGTTATACATATGATTACACAGAGCAAGATGTAATTAAAGTAAAGGCCCTAACGAATATCCTAACTCTTTATACAGGGAAAAAAGAAAGAAGACAAAGCCATACTAGGTTTTGTTTCAGAGATGCGCTAATTTTTGTTAGTTCCACTCTGTGGCATATACATCCACATACATGTAAGAGTTCACAGCTTTGAAACTGAAGTCTTGCTGGTTTTCAGTCTTACATAAATCAGTTTATCAGGATGACGCGTTATGACCCTCCTGTTTCAGGGCAGTTCAGTTCAAGGGCAACACTTATGTTGTGAGACTTACGCATACCTTACACCTTGCAACTGAAGCAGCCATTCATGGTCATAGCAGCAAATCTTCTGTTTGTTGAGGCAACTGAAACATTCACTAAGTGAAATATCTTCTTATTGAAATGTTTTGTTGCTGCTGTATTATATACTGACTCGCTTTTGTGTCAGAAGTTGTACGCAATGATCTCTATGGAGAAAAATGAAAGCTGAATTTGTGCTCTTTAGTCTGATGTTTACAGTAGAAATATTTCCCAACCTCAAATGTAGCACCTCTCCTCAACTCAAAGAACAATTAAAGCATTCATTCAGACTTAGAGATTGTAAATACTTTTGTTGTTAAGGCAAAACTAATAGTGTTACAGTACAAAGTGAAGTACAAATCCAAAATAGTTTACCTCTTGCATGGTAGTAGCAATGGCTACAGTATATACAAAAGATGCAGCATTGTCACACTGACAGTGAAGGTTCTGAACTTTCTGATTATACAGCAGGATAGCAAAGCATTTTAAAATAGAAAGGTATGTATTCATTCCTCCCAAAGAGACTTGTGTACCCTTCAGAGAGGGACGTAATTTGGTAGTATATAGAAAGGTATCTTGCCCAGTTCTCTTTGAAAGAACTCTAGTGTTCATTATTTGAGGCAGGATGTGTTCTGTAATTGGTAATAAATATTATAAGGATTCATTCTAACATTTTCACATACTGGTTATAATGAGTACAATGGTGTGGCTGAAGAAAACAGGAGATTTTAGAGTCCTAGGCCCTAGGAAATTATTTTGTTTTGTGTCTGTCCTGCAGCCAGCGCATCCCTGTGCGTGGAGAACTACGTGGGGTTCTCAATGACCCTATGCAGGTGTTCCCTGAGCAGGCCAAATGCACAATTGGCTTGAATTAGAGCTGTCTCCCATCACACAGGCAAGTTTCCTAAATCAGATTTCACCTGTCTGAGAACTAACCCACGGCAGTAGGCATGGTCAACATACCAGGCCTTCCTCCACCATTCCCCACAGACCGCTGTAAGTCCTCTGTGCAAGGGGCTAAAACATCCTGCAGCTTACATTGGTTACTTTTCTTTGTATAAACACATCTGCCTTGGCAATGGTCTCTGTCTCTAGTTCTAGGAGCCTAAGACCAGAAAGGCAGCTCTGCATCAGGCTGGTTAAAGCACAGTTTGAGCAAATGTCCAACTCGTTACTGGAGTCCTTCACCCTTGTCAGGGCTGGGCTGGCTGTGTTGGTGAGCAGTATCTCTGTCACTGCTGTGGAAATAGAGGCAGATAGAACATCGTGCAGTGCCAGTAGTGGCACAGGACAGCTTAAGTTAAGAAAATAAGGATGCATGTGTTTAGAGTGCACTCAGACATTCAGCTGGGCAGTGTTACTTGCCCTAGAAAGTGCACTCTGCTACTTTCAAACTGTGGAAACAGCTAAGCTGTCCTGCACCCTGACAGATGGAAGCAGGGACAGGCAAAACTGAACAAAACTTGAGCTCATCGAGACCATTACAAGCATCGTACAGCAGCACAGGAAGGGTAGCACTGTAATTATATGTGCATTTGAACTTCTCCGAACATACTTGTGTTTACTGAAACAATAACCCATGCACATCCTTTTCAGTGAAACTGGTCTAAGGAAAAACTGTAGATAAACAAACTCTAAGTCATCCACACAGAGATCAGTTCGTATACTTACAGTTTGTGATGCAGGTTTGAAATGTCATGGCTCAGGAATGCACTAGAAAAGAGGAAAGGTATCTTGAGAGTATCTGCCACATGAAGAAGTGGATGTCCTGAGCACTGTGCTCTCCCATTGGAGCTGAAAGTCATTCTTCTTGAATTAGTTTATTCTTTTTTTGAGAGACTTCATGTGTGCAAACACTGGCACACAAAATTCACAGGCAGAATTTATGAGAATCAGGTGATAGCTTAGGTGTTCAGCTCCTTGAGATGCACATATGACCCAATGGTCCTGTCCTGCACAGCGCACAGGACCTTTACATTCCTAGCCTAAATGATTGTTGAAAGCAATAGGAAATGTTCATAGTTAAGGGGCACAGCACTTCAAAACACGAGGCTTACATTTGTGCACACAATGGCAGTCGTCCAGAAATTAAGCAAACATGTCAGAGATAAAATTTGCGAGTCACACTGTAAAATTGGAGAAGGAATTTCTAAGAGTGCTTACGGTATATTCTACAAAGTGAACAACAACAAACATACTGAAACAAAACATGTTTAGGCACAGGCTAGAACATTCATGCCACAGTAAAATAATTGTGTTCTACTACATTATGGGGCAATCTATCTTTTATTAAAAATTCAAAAAATGTGTACAAAACAGATCTGCAGAAGGAACTAATCCCTTGCCAAATTTCAGGTTTTAAATACAGAGTATTTGATTACAGAAGAATATTGAAGCTACTGATGTGTCTTATTTACTTCATGTAACTTAAGAACCCAGCTGATGTTTCTTAATTTGGTATTTTATGAAATTTCCTTCAGGGACAAACCCTCTCATTCCAGATTTACTCCAAGTACAGATTTTTCTGTGGCCAAGTTATGAGCTCTTGACACAAGTTTAACAACAGCAATACAAATATATTACTATGGGAATCCCGTTCTCTTTAATTTTTCCTTTTTATCATGTTGCAAGGACAGACACAAAAAGCACAAGCCTCTTGATAAGGAATTTTAAAGAGACAAAGATGAAACCATGCCAGAGAGATCCTGCCGAGGGCTGAGGCGCTAGGAAATCTGAGTGCAAGCAAGTGCCATGTCTCTTTGGAGAAGATACAGAATGTCTATAAATTCCAAAACTTTTTTCCTCTATATCTTCAAGCTTGTATTTCATTCCTGTATTTTCCCCTATATATCTGAGCAAAAGGTGACATGGTAGAAGCAGCCAATAATAGTGTGATTGTGCAAAAGTGAATTTTTGTATTTCACCTGTGAGCTTTTAAAAACTCTGAGACAGATAACAGAAGCATATCAGCATTAGACATGCAGGTTTGTCATATGCTTCTACTCTTTAGTGACCAGGGATAATTTAGTTATAGAATACATAACAGGGCTTGATGACTGAACACTCATTCAGCTTTTGTAATGATAATACTGGATTTTTAGTATTTTTAGATGTGAAGTGGATGCTTAAAGCTGATGAGCTAGAGTCACCAGAAAGACAGCTGTGGGAATGGTTCTCTTGTTTTGAGTATCTCCTAACTTTACAGGTGGTGTTTCTCCACTGTTTATCCAAATCTTTGTCTAACAAATTGCCAGATAGCAGCAGGCAATCACTTGTTAGCGATATTGCAGCTATCAGTGGGATCTTATTATTTATTCAGACCTCGAAGAGTAAGTTGTGAGGCAAGCCCTCTTGTTCTGTGGCTATCTGAATGCAGAGCAAGAAGAAAGTTCCTGAAACTGAGGCTTAGGCAAGAATGGGTGAGATGCTTTTAGCAAGATGGCTCTGCTACCACCTTTTTGATAATTTAACGCTTACTCGCTGTCTTTCCTAGTTGAAATTGGTATGCAAGAAAAGATGCATCAAAGTCAGCAATTAAAGAGGCTTCATCTAACTTGCTCAGACAGTTGAAGTAGCCATGTTTGATTTTGCTTAGAAAATCATTAATACCTTAACAGAAAGCAGGAAGCTTTGATCAAGATGTGATATATACAGATCAATACAATGTGTAAAGATTTTATTTGGCTGTGGTATTGACACCTGGTAAAACTAGTTTATGGCCAGTTCTCTCAGAAAGTTTGCATAATTGTTCAATACCAGCCTAGTGTTCTACATACAAAGTAACACAAGCAGCATTCCTGTTCTGTCTTATATTACCCTATTTTTTTTCCTGCAAAGGTTGTTTATCTGTTTCAAAGGATCACTTAAGGGTACTTACATGGCCAGCTCCACTCATGGGTATACCAACGTGTGTAGAACTGGCCAGGGACAAGAGGAGCCAAGCTGTGATACTCGGGACACAGCAGAGCAGTCAGCCACACCACCCTGCCTGCACTGAGTGGGGATAGGAGGTTCAGGGACTGCCCCAGCATGGATCCTCACCTTCCTGAAGGCTGCTCTCTGCCACGCCTCCTGGCACGATTGCGCATGCTCCTCCATTGTATTTTGTCAGGATTATCTGGTTTAAATTAAACACTTAGTATTTTCTTACATCAATGGCTTTGACAGAGCAGATGAGGAGCAGCCAGAGGTGGAGGTGAGCATCACAGGGCGCAGGCACTCATCACCTCACACCACCTCAGCCAGGGCCCAGGCACTGGAAATTCATTTTTTGTCTGGCTGAGCTTGCTTCAGTTGCTTTGCAGCATCATAGCAAATTAAATTCACATCCTACCTTAATCCAGAACTAGTTCCTTACTTATCTTCTCAAGTTATTTTCTGGTTTGAACACCAGGCCATGGCCCACATTGCCTGGCTTAGAGATGCTTGCTGTGCAACAAGCTTTGCCATCAGATGGCACAAACCACTCCCAGCAGGAATATGCCATTCATTGCCCTTCCTTTGGGCTGCAGAACGAAAGCTTTGGGTGTGTTGTTGGAGAAAAAGCCAGGGCAGCCATTGAGGCCACAACCCTCACCAAGATGGCCCCGCTCCTGGCCATGGCAGCACGCAGCCGCACTGCACGAGGGGGTGCTGGCAGAGGAGCTTCCCTGATGTGATCTGTAAGTATCCTTGTGGAGTGAGGAGTACTTTTTTTCCCTTTGGACTGGAGTTGCTGGTGTTGATTTGTTTTGGGACCTGGGTGAATATCTGAAGGCCCCAGTTTGTCCATGCTCGGTGGTGCTGGGCCCACCCACCTCCCTGTGCCTACGTGTGCATTTCTGGCGCTGCAGCCCTGCCATTACCACTGCTCTTACTTTTCTGACAGGCTACTTTCATAAATTTGTTCTCCTTCAATATCTTTAGGTGTATCTTTTCTTCTTCCTGAAGCTGTGAGTACTTACAGAAGCTCCTACAGCACTGCCTAATTCCTCAGATCTTTGGCTGGAGACCTTCCTGGCACAGCAGCCCTTACCAAAACTATTAGCTTGTTTTAAGTGTAATAAGGAGAACTGTCTTTTTCAAATGGATTTTGGAATTCTTGAGGAAGTTCAAGGAGGGATGGGGTCTCTTGAATATGTTTTGTCGAACCAGCGTTGCTTGAAGCTGTTCTCTTTTGTCCTTATTTTGTTAATGTAGCTCCCTCATTGCTCTAGGTCTGTGTGGCATTTTCCTTGGAAAGCAGGCATTTGCAGTTCTTTATCTAACTTGAAGTTGTGGTCACATAAATGTGTTTGGTGTGCTCAAGGGAAATAGAGCTTTAAAGAAGAGTTGTTTTTAGTGAATAAGCAGGTTAGCACTAATAATTACAGTATTTAATAGAAGAGAAATGTTAAACACTTTAGCAAATATGTCTGTGAAGTTACACAGCAGCATGATGACTTGAGGTTTGAATTTGCATTGGGCTCAGCTCTGCAGAGCATCACTGGGCTCACTGCAGTCAGGAGTCAGACACTGCACTGCTTAGCAGTACCCATGTCCCTTCATGGCTTTAACCTTTCCCCACAACATGAAAATAGTACTGTTTGCTGAGGTGAATATTGCAGTGGTGACAGAACTTTGAGGATAAAGGCTTGGTCATCTGTTAGTTACTTTGTGTATTGTGATAACTTGTACTCTTTTTGGACCCCAGCTTAAAGATTTCATTTAAAAAACGCGGACAGAAATGTGAGGCTTGCCTGGTTCTCTTGGATGTGGAGGAAAAAAAAACATACAAAAGATGTGACAAAGTTAGCATCAGAGAAAAAGGAATAAAATCTAGAAATAATTTATTTCTTTCAGAAAGTTTGTGATTTTTATGGTAATGATTAAAGGGAAGATAGTGGTGTCTTAATCAGCAGGACTCAGATACTGCAAGGACTGTTGCTCAATATAGAGAATCCATATACTTGAAGACTAGATAGTACCTATTTTGAAAGCATGCTCAAAGGAGCAGAAAAGCTCAATAATTCAGTAAGCTTGACACCTCAAAGAGGCTAGGAATAGGCTGAATCCCTCTTCCACAGTAACTAAAGGAGCACTTATATGCATATATACTGCACCTTTTCAAAGCACATTGCAGCTGCAGCTCTGATGTGAGCAGCCCGGCCCCTGAAGAGGGAGAAGGATACACCCTCACCTCCTAATGATAATGCCTCACCTCCTGCTGCCCAGAACAGGGAAGCTTTCACAGCCAGAGAAGAGCCCTGCATTGCCCAGATCCAGAGCCCTAATAATGACAGTTAGCCATCACTTGGAGTGAGAATAGTCCCGTTACTTCCAAATGTACATGCTTTGGCTTTTCAACCAGAGTAAGATCCAAGGCTCAGATGGGATGAGTTAGAGAATGAAAGAAAGACCAGAAAGTACATGAATTAACCCCCCAGTTATCCTGCTTTCCACATCCTTTGAAGTATTCCACTTTTTTTCCTTTCCCAGAAAAAAACACCGGGGACAGAGGAAGAGCAATAAAATATTCCCAAGCAACTTCTCACAGCTACAAATAATGAATATTTCATATTTTGAGTTATTTATGTTTTGTGTGTTCCCAAATAGCATTTAATTTCTTCCCTTCTTCCCCACTCTAGCTTTAATTAAGTCTCATCCCTTGCCTGTCAAACTTCATTGCCCCCTTTGTAACATCTTGCTTCCAGGTGAGTTTCCCTAGGCTTACTCAGTCCTTGTTTTGGTTTTAAAAGTAATGCAGAAGAGATTTTTTTTTGCAAGACTGTCTGTAGTCGAGCTCTGACCAAATGACTAGCAAAGTATTTCCTCTTAGTGCTTCTCCCTGACTCAGAAAATGGAACTAACTTTCAGAATAAGGTAAAATAAATAAGAAACAAGCAGAATAATTCAGAGGAGTTATTTCAGTTTGTCTTGAATGTCACCTGCTTTGTGTCTACTATGAAAATGGTAGGCATAAATTCCAGCTTTAACATCTAGGCTTCCCGCACACTGATTTTATGCCTCTATTACACATCAGTCATTTGGCAATAGATTAATCTCAAGCGCTGAGCCCACTCCTGGAGCTGGAGCTACACGTGGCCGGTGTCTCCTAGCTGGTTGGATCTGCAGGGCCAGGGCTTCCAGTACCTTCACCATCTCTGGAAATTTCCCACACCTTCTTTACGGAGCAAGTCTGGGTTTGGCACTGCTTGGGATGATGGTGCAAGCCAATAACCTGTACTCATTTCAGGATGTTAATTGTATATCAGAATGTGTTGAATATAATGAATTTTTGCCATGTGTACTCCACAGTGGAGAGCCAGATCTCTCTTACACAGTAGCTGCTCCCATTCACTTGATATGTCCAAAGACAATCTTCAGGGTCAGGTCCTTGCTTCTGTCAGTGAGTTCTCAGTGGTAAGACAAATGTACCTGCACATTTGAAATATAGGGCCTTGAAATACAGTAAGCCGGATATTTCCAGAGGGAAAAAAATGCTATATATAAAGTACAGCAGCACATACTGTAATTGTTAGCAGTACGGATAGCTTATACAAGCTCTCCTTTGGTAGCTGAAACACCACGAAGAGGAGGATCCTGGTCTGTGATGCCACACGTGTTAGGGGAGCAGGAGCAGGGGGAGGATGTAGCAGGGATGGCAATTGTTGACTGAATTCCTTTTCTCTTCCATCTCCACATGTCTCCACTAATTGGGGTCCAGAAGTCCTCCTTGTTCAGGGCCACTGCTGGGCATAGTTTCCTGTCAACAAACGTGCTGTTGTGTCACAGATGGCTCCTGGAGGTAAAAGCTGATGAGAACAGTCTGACTTGCATCCTCTCCATACTGTTTATTCAGTTCTACGTGGGTGTTGTCACAAGCAGCAGTTTAGTAAAGTGGACATGTCTTTCTCTCATTTGTATTTGAGAAAATACATTTGAAAGACTCAGTTTTACAGGTCTTTTGAAACAGACTGTCCAGGGTGAAAAAGCGTATAGGATTGAATAAAAAAAAAAAAATGGCAATCCATGGTGGGCTACAGTGTGGATTTCTAAGCAAGCAGCATCATTTATAAGACCCGTGGTTCTTTATGGTGCATTATGTGCTGCGCTACACATTAAGACTACTTGGTACCTTTTTGTCAAAGCCTCCTCCAATATTTTCTCCTGATTAGGAGCGGCTGCTCTTCATCGCAGGGTCTTTGTAGCTCTAATAAAGCCTGCTTTCTCCTAGGCAATCTGGAGGCATTCTGGGACCACGCAGAAGGCTGTCCTCTCACTCCAGCACTGGCCTATGACCTTACAAGTGAGTCAGTCAACATGCTACAAAGCTTCCCTTGCCGTTTATCAAATAACAAAGCAAACCAAATTACATAGTTTCTATAGCAGGCCACTACAGTATGTAAACTGCAAAGGCAGCTTACACCACTTGCTCATTCTGCAGTGCCGACAACATGAAAGGCCCTTTCGTTCCAGTGCCCAGAGCCCATATTTGCCTATCTCACCTATTACCAGGCAACAAAGGGTCTGCAGAGGTTGAGCAAGCAAATGGAAAATGAAAATGGAGGAAACAACAATTGCCTGGCTTCGAAGAAATGTTTGTCTAAAATGTATGCTGACATGTCTCGAGCTGTTGGTAGGTGCCAAAGGGCCCCATTCTCAGGCTGGGAGCTGCTCTCCCTGTGCAGCAGTACAGTCCTAGGAAGGTTGAGGCAGTGTCTCCTTTTACTATGTAACGTTTTTATCTCCTAAGCTGTGAAATGCTTGATAGCTGTCATGATCGATCAGTTAGCTTAGTATTTGATCTTGGGCATTCCCAGTTGTGCACATCATTACATCTGTATTTTCAGAGATGTGGAGCAGTATTGCTAGTACTGCCAAAATCAGCTCCCCTGGTTTTGGAGCAATTAGGGCATACCATCAGGTAAAGTTTGCCGTTACTCTGACAGTGTAATCAGAACCATTAGTGAGGTAAGTTGTGGACAGACCTCCTCTGGGAGGCCTCACTGGGCTGCCTGTGGGCTTGACTTCTGTCAGCTGAGTGCTGGCTGGCATAGGGTGGCGTAGCCATAGGTTGCTCACATCAGTGAGCAGTTTCTGCTCCTTTTGCCTGAGCTCCATCAAGTGGCTGTACCCTCTGCTAGGGTAGGGGTTGCAGGTGTCTAGTGTTAGTCATTTGCCTGCTGATGGGGCTGGATTTGGAAGGAAATGCTTGAACTCAGTCTAGGATCTAGGGAGTGGAGTGTTGTGTCCAGTTCTGGGCTGTCCTATAGAGGAGACATGGGCACACAGGACCGATCTAGGAAAATATCCCAAAGATGAAGTGATTGGAGCATCTGTCATACAAAGAGAGGCTGGGAGAGCTGGGATTGTTAAGTCTTCATAAGTAGGCTTGGGAGGAACCTCATATGTGTGGATAAATACCTGGTGGCATGGGGAGAAATGAAGGGCTAGGCAGGCTAGGCTCTTCATGGAGTTTTCTGATGAAACAAAAAGAGACAAGGAGCATAGGCTGAAATACAGCAAATTCTTTTTAAACATAAGAAAAACCTATTTTTACCAGAAGGTTCATAAAGAAGTGGAACAGGATGCTCAGAGAGGATTTGGAGTCTCTGTCCTTGGAGATATTCAAAACTCAACTGGGCATGGTCTTGGGCACCCTGCTCCAGCTGACCTTGTGGGGGGTTGGACTGGGTGTTTATCAGAGGTCACTCCCAACACACCCGTTCTGGGTGATTCTGTGGTTCAAGCGCATGGTGAGTACGGAATCTCCTCTGGAACTGAATTTCAGTGCTGCTAAAGAGCTACTAAGTATAGAAGAGACAGAACATGGTTGAGGAGGCAAAACATCCTCCCCTTTGAAAAAAACATCCACTGAGAAACTTTTCCAACTTTTTTTTTTTTTTTTTTTCTGAATCAGCAAAACAGTTTTTTTAATGGAAGGAGCTTATCTAAGCAGAAAGTAGAGAATCATTCCCAAGGAGAGAGAAGCAAGGGATGAGTGCAGAGGGATGAACGGTGATTGCACAAGAGTTGGCAAATGCAAATATTTCCAAATATAATGGCATTAAGTGTTCATTGTGAAATTAGATCGGCTTTTTAAGAGCTTCAGGGTGAAAAAAAGCACAGTATTCAGCTAATTAGACAAAGTTAAAAGATAATGTTAACCACTTTTCCTTCAAAAAGTATTTGTCTGCACAACCATGCATTTTAATATAGAACTGCTGGAGATGGCAGTGTTATCAAGTGATCTGCCATTAAAGGAATTATAATTCAGGTCTTTTTAATTCCCTATTGTGGAAATCTTTAAATTAGAACATATCTAAACTGAACAAATCTGTAGTTCTCCTAAGAACAATGCTGACACAGTTCTCTGATGTTCATTAAAAATTGTTATGCCTTGGCTTCTATATAACAGAACGTGAAGAAATTTTACGATACTTGCTGGGTTTGGTGCCTGACCCAGCTCCTTACTAAAGCATCTGCCCAACATTAAACATGTAAGGAGTTGAATCAGAGATGGTGAGACTCGTGATGGGCTGAGATGGACTGACACTTAATGGCCTCTAGTTGCCATCCTTTACTTTAAGTGTCGTGAGTCAAAGGCTATCATTTTAAAAAATATAATTCAAGTCATTAGTCATCAAAAGTGTATCGAGTTGAGAATATTAAAACTGACATGAAGTGAATGGTTGCTTTGATAACTTGCATCTGTGCATTTAAAACCAGGCCTTAGTCTTGCATGTGCTTATCGGCTGTTAAAAGTGCATTGCTCAGCAACTTTGAGGCTATTTAATAGACTGTAGCAACAAGAAGGCTTGCTGATGAATCTCCTCTGTAATTAAAAAAATATATATTAATCAGAGGCAGGAATGTTCTGCACTTTCAATAGATATTTCATAATCATTCATTAACACAAAGCAATTTAAATATGTTTTTTTCTTGAGCCAAAGGAATGTAACATTTAATACATGCAACTTTAAATACTGCAAGACAAATAATGTTACTATGAAGAGTAAATATTTCTATTCTGTTCTGTTTTAACTGTTTTGTTGGGGTTTTTTTTTTGGCTAAACCTTTTTGATATTGAAGGCACTGGTGCAGGACTGCGGCATAATTTGAAACAGGCATTTGGTTAGTATTGGAAGTTTCATGTCTATTATTTATTTTTTTTTAGCTTGGATGAGATTTGCTTTCCTCCTTCGAAGGACATCACTCGTCCAAATTTTTTGTTTTGCTCTTTGTAGCCCAGATTTTGTCAATACAAAAAGGCCCACGATATGCTTATCCTGAAGTATGCGCCTATGCCCTGTCCTTAAGCATAGCGTGTCCCCTGTGCAAGCATCCAAATGTGTACTGGTGTAACTTCTTGAATTAAGGGCCAGAAGCATATGGTAATTTGATTATAAAATGTACTTGTCTATCCCTGGGGCCCATAGGCATGCTTTCAGCATTTAGTATAATATTTTCAGTACTTGCCGCAAACATAGTCACCACAAAACAAATCTGAAAATAATTCCACAACTCAGGCCACATGTCTGCAGTTCCACACGTACTGTGCACATAGGGAAACAATGAGGCGCTCCGCTCAGACCCTCTAACGCGATAGTGCTCAGCCTTAGGGACAGATCTCCACGTGAGGAGGGTCGCCCCGTGTTCAGGGCTTTGAAGAGGTGCCTAACTGTCTCGCAATCTGTATACCATAAGGATCCACTAAGATGCATTTGTTCAGTTAATTAAAAGTATGTTTCCAAGCAGTAATTGTGGGGTCATGCACTGCCGTTCAAATATTTGATTTCATTTAATTAAACAGTGTGTTACTGTTCCTTACAAATGCAATCTATCCTAAGAATTTTATCTTAATGCTTTTATTCGGGATGTATCTGGAGAATATTGTGCCTGGCATGAACGTGGTTATTAGTTTACTGGAACTTTTTTTCAGAGTTGCAAGAGAATTTTTTAGCCTGTCTCAAATTAACAGAGAGCTCTTAGAAGGAACTCGTTGTTCTGCCTTTGTCTGCTGATGGAAAGACACCCACCAACTTCTGTAGAAGCCAGTCTGGGTGTAGAGAGACAGAGATGATGTTACAAGTGCTGCGAAAATGGAGAAAACTGAATAACAGTCTCTGTAAAGGATGTGCCCAATGCACTCCTGGTTTCATTGGTCCGAAGATGAGCAGTATTACCAGTCAACAACATCCCAAACCAAGTGCTCGTCTACATTTGTATTAATTTCTACCTCCAAGCAACTGCACAATAATTTCCCGATCTATTTACCTAACAGAAAAAAAATAAAAGGATGATAAAGTTTCATTTATCAGAGATGATAGATAAAGTTTCATTTATCAGATATTAACTCTACGAGAATTATATGGTATTTTCTGAAAAAAATAAATCATGCCCTAGACAAATGGTACTTGATTTGGGACTGCTTTTGTTGTTGTTACAAAAAATAACGGGTGAGTAGCTGAAGCCTCAGTTGGGAACAAAGGAAACTATAGGAATTTGCCTTTTTGCTAAACCCAGATTCCATCAAATTGAAAATGGCTGCTATTGTGAAAACAGCATAATGCAAACTCGCAGTGTGTAAATAAATTCAGTTTGGGTTTTTTGTTTGATTGAAGGTTTTTTTCCCTTTTTAAAGTGCTTGTTTTGGACAGAAAGAGAAATTGTTCCAAGAGTAATTTCTTTCACCTTTGCATGATATGAATGTAATTTAAAGTAGTCCTGGGTTCTTTGGGTGTGATGATATTAAGCATTTGGACAAGAATAAAAGCCACTGAGATGAAACATCACATATCCGGAGTAGCCTGTTTGCAGTAAGAACAATATTGATTGCTGTGGCAGAAAACTGTGATGTCGGGTCACCTTCCAGCCATTGATTGTTGATTGTCTTCTTCCAAGCTGCCAGTGGTGACTGCATTAATTGTGCTGCTGAACGTAGTGATTTCTTATGTTTTTGCCATTTTACCTCCATCCATTTTCCTAAAATGATTGAAATGTGATAACCATAAAAAGGCTTGAAATAGGAGCTAGAGAAGTTTGAAAGAATAATGTTTTTTAAATGCTGATCGACAACATTAAATAAAATTAGTGTCATTACATTTCCTCTGGCAAGACTTAGGCAAATTTGAGAACACGGGCAGGAGAAAAAAGAAGAAAAAGACCAGGCAGAGATGTAATGGGCTGCTAGGGAAAGATCTCTGGAACATGGCTAAAAAGGAGGAGCTGGTCTGCAGGCATATGTTAAATGTTTTATTTTGGCAGTTTGTTTCTGTTCAAATACGGCTCGCTGACATCTATCTGTCTTTACTGCCTGTGTACATACATGCTTGTGTGACTGTTCTATCTGTTCTTCTTTACACGTATACGTGTGTGTAGATGTACAGGTGACAATTTGTGACTGAAAGGCTGATGTTTTTCAGTTTGTGAAACAAGAACAAGTAAAAGGCTGTAGAATCTTTCATAGTTCGCAGCTAAAAAGCTTTTACAGCACAGAGCTATGGCTGGAGTTACACGACTCCATTTGTGGTCCTTGTGTGACTATACAGAACATTCACCTGCTACCAAATCAAGGGATGTTCTCAACTTGTGATTAACACCCAAATACCTTAGCTGGGATAAGAGTCCTGTTGCACCACATTGCATGCACATACCCAGAGATGCTATGTTCCAGCTTTGCATGCAATAAGCAGCACTAATTGTGGGTGAAAGGAAAGGAAAACTTGCTTGACAGTTTTCAGGAGTGCATCCACAAATCCCTACAATGACACTGGATCATGAGCATGGGCAGCACATCCTTCCTTACGTGCCCTCCCCTCCAGCTGGAAGAGTTCCACAGAGGAAAGGGCTTCGGTTTTCAAGAGGGGAAAGCTGGAACACAGCAAGGCTCCAGGAGACATCAGAGGAGAGGTCTGTGTACCATCTTTAGTCCTGGTGTTGGCAGTTTGTATGTTTAGGTCATGTAATTTGCCTAGGTCTGTGATTTTAAAGCATGGATCATGGAGTTCTGAGCAAGCCACCAATTAGAGCCATCTTCCACTCACCTGCAGCACTGCATTGAAAGGAATATTGCACACCCAGACAAATCCAGAAACAAGACCTTTGCCTGTCATTATTACTCTTCCAGATTCTTAGCTCACTTCAGCTACGATAAAAGCTGTTTTCCAAACCAAACATGTACTGTTAGATAGCAGCAACATTGACAAAGTGTCTCACTTGAAATCACCGAGGCGTTCATGATTCCATGCAGTGAAACAAAATTCGGGATTTCTTTAGGCACTGGTTTTATTGAATTATGTACAGTATAATGTTGATGTTGCTTGTTAACCAGCTTCTTAACATAGGAGCCTTCACCATACGTTTTTAATACTAAATGTACTCATTCGATTCGATTCATTCATTCGGTTCTTAATATATTTAATGGTTTGCAAAATAAAGAGGGTGGAAAGTATTCAGTTTTCACCATAGGTGAGCTCTTACAGGGAGGGCAGGCAGGATTTCAAGCAGAGCTTGCTGTGCTGGTGCTGTAAGTCCAGGCACCTTATATATGCCAGAAGAAGAGCATCTGTAAATGCTGTTACAGGGAGATAGATGTACCATGAAGTTTCAAAGGCCTGGAGAGGCATGTGGAAACTGCCTCTGATAATACAGCTGACAAATTAGCAGTTTCTGGTGAGAGGCTCTTTTAGGAGGCTTTCCTTTTCTTTTTTTTTTTTTCCTCCCTTTTACCTAAGTCTGACCGCATGGATTTTGGACATGTGGGAAAAGTAGACTTAAAGAGATGATAATTCAAGTTGTTGCAATAACAGCTCCAAGACCCAATTTGAAAGGCCACCCCCTGCCCCCTCCTTTAACTGGCTTGAAATGCGATACCTTTCATAAAAATAGTGGGAAAGAAGCAACTCTCCTAATCCCTGCCTTTGATGGCGGCGTGGACTATTCCTTAGGGAAATTTGTCCAGGGAGGCTGGTTTCAAGGCTGGTGCTATGGGCCAGATACATCTGGTGTATTGACCTCATATTCATTTTCTTCTCTACGTTGATCATAAACCAAATTTTAGTACCTTTGTATCCATCCTTCCTCCAGACAGCTGCAGCTTTGGGATGGCGTTTTGTTTAGATACGGTAGCAGCTGCCCAAGTGTCACAATTTGCCTATTCCTTCAAATTATACTCACTCAGAGACGGTTCTTTCTTTTCTTTCCTTTTTGACAGAGGATTTATTAAATAAAAATGAGCATGGCGGTATTGTTATCTGGGAAGATCAGATGTGTCATGTAAGCTGTAGGGTTGGGCACCTGCCATCAAATATTTAAGACAACATCTTAGGATAAAGTGTAGCACGATTTTTAATTTTAAAATCCCTTCCTGCAGCAGAAAAAAAAAATCATCTTAGATTCTTCGTTTCTAAAGGAAAGAAGACTTAAAACTACATTTGATAATCAAATTCCTCCGCCTATGTCCTTGCTCTGTAAGTGTCTATTTAAAAATAAGCAGTAATACTTTTCCCCAAACTTCAGTACACTTACTTTTATCTGTTCTTTTTGTTTGTTTTGAAACTACTCAGGCAGTCTTTATGTTCCTCAAATTCTTTACAGCCAGCAGTTTGGGATTTGGATAAAGTACCAAACAAGTGTCGCCGCAGTGTTGTACATAGTGCTCTATGGAACATAAATCCAGAATTAACATCGAACTAAAGAGCTGCATGCATTTTAATAAATGTCCTCAATGACTTCAGTGTTTAGTAGCCAGACAAGGAAAGAATGCCTACGTATTACAAGGTGTTATGAGCTTTTCTAGCAAAAGAAGTAAAGAGAGTTGTTCACTAAGGTGATTGGCTTACATTTTGACTCAGAAAACTGCAAAATGGTTTAGAGTGGGGAGAATGGGATTCACTGGTCCTGTTCAGCAACGTCTGTCCACTCATTGCAGCCGGGTGGGAAGAAGTAAAGATTCAGCTCTGTTTCATCTGATTCTGCAAAAGAAGCAAAACAGTGGTGCGTGATTTTGATGCAGAAGGACATCTGTAACTGACGAGAGGTTTACCAACGTATTTAATTTCAGTAGCAGTAAAAAGAGCCTACTGCTCAAATCATTAACTGGCTAAAGCTCTGGCATTCCTTCCTACGACTTTACAAGTTTACATTAAGCGTGCTTTTGGTTGTCAGACTCCTGTTGTGACATATTGTTTGAGTCAGACTTCATCAATCTACAAAGCATTACTTGAAGTCTGATGGCATGTGCGCACACCCAATATGGTGTGTGCAAATAGCAGTGATACAGGATTCTGTAATTACTACTTTTCTTTTTAACCCTTAAAAATTTGGGGCATTAAATTTCTGACCTGAATTTTTTCAGAAAGCAATTAGTTGCTTTATCTGCATACAGGAGATAAAATACCATGGCATTGATGATTTTTCATTTGCAGATGTTTTGCTTTTGGCACATCTGTGTGCAATAAATCCATTTTCTGTGTAGGAATGGTATTTTATTGTATGATTTAATATGAAACCTTGAATAAATAGTTTAAATTGAAATTCCTTGGGAGCAAACCAGAATCATTTGCAATAGCTAAGGGTACTGCCTATATCCTTTTTTTGCACATTAGTACAATAGCCAATTGCTTTTAAAAAGCAACAGCTTTACTACTATTGCTTGACACACAAACAAATAAACGTAAAACATTCTTGCACAATCCATCTGTGTTTCAGTTCCTTCTTCTGTTTCTCTTTATCCATCTGTGCAAGCCCAACAACTTGGGCTTGCAGCTAGGGCATGGCATTGGCAGCGAGGAGCAGAAACAGGGGCACGGCATGTGGAGCGGGAGCGTCGGCTGTGCTCCATTCACGTCCTGTCACCCATCTGGACCCTGGGGCAAGGCGAGATCTCCTCTATTGTAAAGCCTATGTAGATTACATAGGTTTGTACATCTGGACAAATGTACATGGATATCTGTAGAGAGCAGTTTGCTCTCCCCAGCCAGGCAGAGCAGGGTTGTGAGGGAGATGGTTAACTCTCAGCCCAGCGGTTCAGCCGGCAGTAGCTTTTGTGTTCCCTGTAATCAGCTGCCAAAAAGCCAATTGTACTGCCACATTAGCACTTTTGTTTGAGTGAGGATAGTTTAGAGGTTTGGTGTTCACTTCTCTCACTGATCCCTACAAATGCGGTGATTATTCGGCAGTGATGCCCAACTTTCCTGTCCTTCATCTGTTTGCATATGAGGGGTCATTGTTGGTTATCTCCATATATAAATATATGTGTGCGTATAAGCAGAGCAATTCAGAGATGTTTGTTTGCTGGGAGTTTATCTCATCTTTCTGAAGTATTTTATATGTAAGGTCTGTGTCCTGGTGCATGTTGAGCATGCATCATATATCACAAATATAGGTTTCTAGACACTGTTTTTAGGTAATGCTCTAAATCCTTGTAAACTGATCCCTAGTAATGTACTCAGTAGTAACCCTAGGCATCAAAAGTTCTTTTTTAAAAAAGAAATGCTGGTTTAAAATAGAAACATGTGCCTCTTCTGAAGTGTATGGTGTTATCAAGTGCTACCGACACCGATGTGCCTTTTATTCTGTAGGTGCAAGCCCTGTGTCTGTGTGCAGGTCTGCCGTGCCTGAAGAGCGCTCTCTGTGCAGCTGACCAGCAGCTCTCTTCCTCAGCTGAGCTGTGTTAACAGCAAGCGGTATTTTGGTCATGGCTGAGCGGCTATGTGGAAGCCATGGGTACCAGTCCCGCTTCCAGCCTTGAGGGCTGTTTTATTTGCATTGAGTCTCCAGTCCTTGGCCCATTACTGGCCTGGGGCTGCACAAGAGACACCCAAGTGGGTCACGGCACCAGGAGCTGAGAGGCAAGCAGGCTCCGTGTGTCACCAGCAACAGCACAGCCCTGCATTGGCAGTCCCTCTGACCTGTGCTCCTGGAAGTAGAAGGGAACTTCAGCAGGTTTGCAGGGCGTTGCATTTGCTCATAGCAATAAGAGACCTTTAAGAGCAGTATCAAGAGAGATGTAATGACCCGGTAGGTGAGGAGCCAGGTAAGTCAGTGCTCTTGGTTTCTGTCTCAGGCTGTGCCAGATGCTTGCTGCATGACCTTGGGTGAAAGACTTACTCTCTCAGTGTCTCAGTTTACGCATTAGTGAAATTAGAGTAATGATACTTACCTATCTCACTGGGGCTTTTTGAGGCTTAATTAATTGATATTTGTAAATCACTTTGCAATCCTCTAGTGAAAGTTGTTAGAGAACTGCCAAGTATTTATCCTCTGTTTTTTCTCCTGCTAGTCTGCACTCATCCATCTATTATCTAAAAGCATGCTCACGACTAGCAACAGATACTAGCCAAATTGCTCTTAACGGGAGATGTATGGAAGCTTTTACAAAATTGCTTTTCAAATTACCATGCTTTTTGAAGTACCATGTGTGGGGATGCAATGAAACACAGTGCAGACAAGTGTTGGTGCTACTCGCTGAGCCGACTGGGGCTGTGATGTCTTGTGTAATATCTCTCAATGAATCCAAATGGGCAGGACTATTTTGAATTTCAAATGGGCCTTTCTTTTAATTGATTTGCCTTTGCTAAATTCTTCAGGGCTCCTAATTTTTTTTCCTGCAGCTTTGATTTCAGGTAGGCCTGTCAGTAACTGGAACGTAAGTGTTTCAGATTGGGGCAGCAGATGAACATGGAGATTGAATACCATCACTTATTTTGCCATTTCCTCTCCATTTGGGGCACCCAGTGGGCTGTGCCATGCTGCGAGCTCTGCGATGGCAGCAGGCTGCCGTGGGAGTGCCATGACCAAGCAGCAGAAAGTGTCTCACTTGTCCCTTGGTCCCCCCTTGCTCTAAACCCTCTCCACCTATTCTGCAGCTCATGGAGGCTCCTGGTGCAGCAAGGACTCAGGCCAGCATTCACTGATGGAGGCAGGAGGGGCACGGAGCTCCCAGCATATCACCAGTAGGGCCACAATGCCACCAAGAGCATAAACCACACTGGGGCTGCCCTGGGGTGAGCTGCGACAGCACATGGTATCACCATGCCTGTTTAGCCGAGCACATGCTAGTATCAGGAAGGGAAAAAGTTTAATAACACTGAAATAGGAAAAACTATAAAAATGGAACAAAATTCCCAACCCCAGAACTCTGAACGCAGAGCTGGCCTTTACAAGCCTGCTGAGCCTCTGATAACTTCCGTTCCCAACAGTACAGCTCATCTCCTGTTGGTTTTCTTTTTCAGTAGCTACAGCTGGAGGAAACAAGAACATGCTAAGGGTTTTATTTCTCGCTGGAATTAAATGTAGAGATACTGATATTTCCTGCTGGAAATAAATTTACAAAAATAAGATCAACACAGCATTCTGAAAATGAATGGGACTGCTCAGCTCTCTTGGCTTGCAGGCACCCCTTCTCTTCCTGTGGCTGCAGGAAGCTGAGCTCCTGGCTGCCCTTGGGGAGTTCTTCCTGAATCCAAAGCAGCTGAGGGCTATCCTTGAGACCTGAGCATTGCACGTGGCACTGAGCAAGAGCCCAACATTTCACATTTCCTCCTCTGCTTCTCAAAAGCTTGGTCTCCTAATTTAAAATCAATATGCTTCCACAGAATGTTTCTTTTTCTACCAGCTGGTGTATTCTAATGAAAAAGATCTCATTGGGAGATTCCCAGGCAGATGTAATACTGGGGCCCGTGCTCCTCTGGTTCCATTGTGGCATTCCAGGAGCATCTCTGAGCTGCCAGCTGAACATCAGCCCCAACTTCTGCAGTGTTAAAAGTGTTACAGGCCACATATTGGAAGGAATGTGGAGAATCCTGCTAGGGGATTGCTGCTGTTGGTACTTATTATTTAGCACGTGGTAAAACAACAGTTCTGGCTATAACTTTATTACAGGTGAATACAGCGCGAGAATTAAAGCAGTATGATTTTACTCAAAACTGAACCAAAAGCAAGGGTCAGGGGAGTTCTTGTAAATGGCATTTATTACTTTGTACTGTATATGCTGTCCTTTCTTCTGTGCTCATCTTTCTTTTTCATTTGTACTCTTTTCTTTTATGTGGCCATTTGAAGCTTCCCATCTCCCCTGCTTCAAATCCCCTTTATGCAGAAGTGTGTTCATGCATCTTACCATCTTATCGTACATCTGGTGTGTGCCAGCTCTGCTCCTTCCACATGGAACTCAGCAGAACATCTGGTCATTGCTGACCATCAGCTGGTGATATCACCACAGCCGGTGTCACAAAGACATGCAGAGTGTCAGCATGTTTCACATTTAGGTCACAATATGTTTCCTGTGATAGTGAAATGCTTGCTTGTTTTTTTAACCTAAATCCTTTCAGTGATGCAGTGTTGGCCTCAGCACCAAGTATGGATGAGTTCTGTAACTGAGCTGCTGCTCAGGGTGGGAGCAATCAGCTCAGTTGTGATGGGAACTCCTTAAGTTGGCTTTGCTGCTGATGGAAATCCATTTTGCAATTGCATTCTCAGAAAACTGTACATAGAAGTAAGCACTGCTACAGACAGCTGAGACATGGGGAGCTTTGGTTTTTAACTACTGCTGGTATTACACTTAGCAGGCTGGAGACTGTCATGCACCAAAGGCCCAGTTTGCTCTAATGGAGGGATTCATTTTGAATAGTTCTACTTGGGTGAGTATCTTCCAGGGACTGTTAACAACAGAGGGAAGAGCACAAAATCACCCTCATTATACAGCCTCATAAGAATGCTTTTACCTACTGTGAATTAATACTCCTGCCACTGTTGTTTGCACTGAAATGTAGTGCAAGCTGGAAGAGTTCCCAGGCTAGTCTAGAGCAGGTAAATCATGTGCAAGATTTTAATTTCCTAACATTAAACAAATGGCCTTCAGATGAATGAATAGAAATGTAAATAGCAATCTGGTAACAATTTGGTGATTGATTTTTAACTTTGATTTCTTTTGGAAATTTATCCTTTATTTTTATGAAAGTCTTTTATGGTAGGTGCAGTTTATTGGCCTTCTTAATGATGGCTGGTTTCACTATAGAGAAGAAACAAAAGGAAAAAAACAGACTTGAGCTGTTCTGGAAAATAACTAGAAAGTAGGAATGGACAAGAGAAAAAAAGTCCTCAGATCCTAAATAAGTGACACTACTGAACTCTCGCTTCCATTTAGAAAGGGGCAAAATGCAAAATGTTACAGAACAAGCCCTCCAAAGCTGACAACACTGAGACATTCAAAGCTCAGACCATGCAAAGTATTGGGAGAAACATGTCTGTGTTTTCTAGCCTGTTTTATAGGGTTCTACTGGTTTCAGTTGCTCTTGGTGCCTGATTTGTGGCAATTCTTTGTCCAGTGCACAATGTGTACCCTCAGTGTGTTTTTCCACAATACTAGTCCTGCTGTGCCAGCCTCGATGCATCTTGGTTATTTGTATTTTCCTGTCAGTGAGTTTGTTGGTTGGGATTTTTTAGATGGTGGGAATATGATCATAAAGAAAGCTTGGTTTAGGGCTTCAAGCTGAAAATATGAGCTAACTTCATGGTTCAGCCATGTCAGTGGAAGACCCCAGCAGGAGATGTTCACATCGTATATTGGACCTGCGTCTATGCGCTTCCAAGTGGAATTTCTGCACTTCATAAAGCTTTGGTATTAATACGGTAATCGTCCCACAAAGACATCCAGAAAGGGCATCCCAAAGTATCGCATTTTATCCGTTTTGATAGAAGGTGTTTATGAGGGAAGGGGAAGGATCAGAGCATTCAGTGAATTAGGCTTAGACACAGACCATGGACAATTATACAAATGAAAGAACACCTCTCTTGAGATTTCTTTCTTGTCCCCAAGTACTTCTGATCACAGAAAAGTCATGTGTGAGAGTGTGAGACTGTGAAGCTTACTGCAGGACTGAAGCCCTATCTTGTCGAGGGCCATTCAGGTACTCAGCAAACATCTGTTGTTGCCATATCTGGCTCAATATCTAGTTATAATGTATTAAAAATAAACACTCTGTGAGAAATGAAACAGGATTTTTATCTGTTGGAATTTATGAAGCAAATAGCATGCATGCATGTGCGCGTGCACGCGCTGTTCCCCAAAGAGCGCTGCATAAATGATTGTTTGCAAAGTTGAACAGCTATAGGGAATTCATTTGGAAGTTGGCTTAAAATACAATTAGCTTGCTGTGCAAAAACCATCATGATAGCTCTGGTGCTTCCTTATTGACAGAGACTGCAGGGGTAGCAGTGAAATTATAAAATAAATCTCCCGACCAACCATCAGTGTTCATTTGAAGGAGGGCATTCAGCTACAGTTCCAAAATCAGCTGCAGTATATTCTACTGAAGTACCTTGGCTATAATTATTGGGATCTTGAATGAGATAAGAGAGGCAATTTCATTATCAGATAACGTTAACATATGCTTAGAAGGATTCCAGCTTGATAAGAATCGTGATAGTGTTTTCTACTCGGTGAAAATATCAACACCTAAATATTTAATACAGTCACAGAGAATTTAAATGAAGTAAATTTTCAGAGTAAAATGAGACGAAGAGCTTCGCCTAGTGCCATGCTTTCCTTTTAATTTTTGATGAATATTTGTTCTTCTGAGGCTTACACAAGCGCTATCACAAAATCCTGAAGCTCTCTTCTTTCTTTCCTCAGTGGTACGACTAAAGGCACGTTTAGCTCACATGTTAATTCAGAAACACACCTAACTGCTACTCTGCTCAACAAAACTGTGCCACAGCTTTACGATGTGAACTAATTTGTGAGCTGAGAATCCTCCACTCGTTTTGCTCATGAAACCCAGCCGTACTTTATGTAAGAATGCGGAGAAGAAAGACAAACGGTTTATCCTCTAAGCCACCCAGCATCCTGTTCCTGATATTTCAGTAACATATGCTAACATATGCTTTCCTCAAGAACTTCAAAAACATGCTTTTAGCAGCAATGAAAATAGTACCATACATCGAATTCAACTTTAAACCTCATAGTTTACCTCTAATACCATTACCTCATGTATAGAAGAAAATGTAAATCTAAAATATGCTGGTGATTATAACCTTTCTTCCTGACAGACACTGCAATATAAATGCACATAAATTGAATTTCTTCTTTAAAGAAATCTGAATACCTTTGGAGCATTTTAGCAAATCATCTCCAGCCCTTATGGCACAACTTCAATGGACTGTGGAAAAGTGCTCTCCCTATGGCATGACTCCTGCAATAGAAGGACACAGCAAGGCACAGACATGCCAAGAAAAATAGAATGTACTCCATTGATATTCAAAATTTATTTTATTAAACTTTCACAAAAGACTGAAAAACTGGAAGCTGGTTTTATTAGAAAAGGCATTCAAATATTAACTCTATGAGTGCTGTTTGCATTGCTCATCTGGAAAAAATAACAATGGAAGATACACAGTTTGACTTTGCTCCCTCGAATTGTTGTTTGATTCTTTGTGTTAACCATTAAATCAGAAACTGTGAGAGCGGATAAGTGGTTAGTAGGGGATCCTGATGCCGATTCTTATCTGGTAGATAAGAATTCCTCAGAGGGGTTCTCCCTCAGGGGAGAAATGAGTGCATTTGAGCAATCTTGTGCTAATTAGCAAATATGCCAGTTGGTGGATAACAGCCGTATTTCAGCATCCCATTTCTAAGAGAACATATGCCAACGTTCCTGAATACCGTCAGCTGTTGGTGTTTATCTTAGAATAAGGATGGGAAATAAAGATGCCAAAAAAAGTATTTTTCATTGCAGCAAATACTAATATTTCCATAATATTTTGGAAGGATCAACTCACTGAAGTTTCGTAAGTGTTCAGCAGAGTGGAGAATGGCCAACGTTTGCTCTGAGCTGGCTGGATTGCTTTGCTTCAGTCAAAACAAGGCAGGTGTTTATTTTAGCAAGGTGAGATGCTTCAGTGTAGTCATGTTTTTAGCCTCGTCCTGCATAGTGCAGTGCACGTAACTTATGGCAGTCTGGGGGATTGAAAGAACTGCGCATTGATGGAGGCTTGTCACATGATGTATTTTAGGAGGATCTACTGCCAGGTAAATTCATGGTTTAGGAAAGTTACCTCGGTGATGAAATATTACCCCTAGCCTTTGGCTCCACATATGATACAGACTTTCCAACTTCAGAACTGTAGAAATTGGTAAATGCTGCAGCTTGTCAATAAACATGATGTGTGTGTGAATGTCAGCGCTGCCCTGCGCTGTCGTTGCAGTTAATGGGCCATGTGAGCTTTGATTCCCACTATAAGCACCTGTTTTTGGAGCATTATAATTTATGCATAAACATTTATTCATGGCAAAAATCAAGTATGTGACCTAAGCCAAAAAACGTTTTTTAATAAACAAAGCCTGTTTTGATGCAGAGTTTACTATTTATGTTTTGAAGAAATAATTTTCCATAGAAATGTTATGAAAGAAGACTTTGGCTATTTGCTTTTATGAATGACAGTGCAGGGACATCCAGGATGCATGGTATAGCCACATGGTGCTGGACAACCAAAGCGCTCCTCCAGAGTCCTGTGCCATCTGAGCACAGTCCAGGTCTTCATCGTCAGCTATGCAACCATCCTCTCCATTTCTCCACCCGAGTTAGGACAGGCAGTGGGTAAAAGCCTCAAAGCTTCCCAGTAGCTTAGGGCCAGATTAGAGTTAAGGCTGCAAATGGCTTTTAAAATCTGCCCTTTAAACTCCTTCTCAGTTAACCAATGAAGGCGCTTAAGAGCCTGAGTCTCATTGAGTGCTGCTGGGATTTAGACCCTGTGTGCCAGAATAAGTGTCTAAAGGTTCAGATAGTCATTTTGTTTATTGAATGCATGCAGATATTTTCCTGCTCTTTCAGACACCTGACTGCATTTGGGAATCTGACCCAAAGATGCATCTGAATGTCCTGTGCTTACAACATGAGCTAATGCTGTGCCAAGTCACCTGGAACACCTCATTTGTCTATGCTAGCAATATAAGTAAAAGTTGTTTGAGTATTCAAACAAGTGTTTTTTAAAATCTAAATTAATTCCCTTATCCTAACTATGGCAAAGGTGGGAGAACAAGTGCATGTGTTTCCGGCCAACGCTCTGCTTTGGTTGCTGCAAGAACACTACTGGTGTTTATGCAGCAGTAGTTCTACAGTAACATGGGCAGGTGTGGAAGCATTGCGGCAGGCAGAGAACCATTGAGGTAGGCAGGGAAGCGTTGCGGTAGGCAGGGAAGCATTGTGGTAGTCAGGACACTGCCTGGAAGGTTTGCCTCACTTTCTGGCCCCACTGTATCAGTCCATGGCTGAAGTCAAACACTGCCCGCTGATGGTGCCCATAGTCTGTGCTTTAGTGATTATTGTGGCCAAAAAAAAGCTGGATAATGCTGAAGATGATAGCTTCAAAATCAGAGGGCATATAAAATGATCTCTAAACTTGCAATCTTTAGGTTCTGTGAATTTTAAGACCAGCTTCTAATTTTGGAGCTCAGGTCACAATGTGTGAATGTTTGGGGCTGGTGATGATGTACAGAATGATGGTCATTTGAGCGTCTGCCTGTCAGTACACACATTTGAAAGATCAGTTCCTCCTGGAAGAATTCTTGTTCCCTTCCAGTATTGATTAGCTGCTGTCTTTGGTAGGTGATTGTTTCTTTTGGGAAAAGTTTTAAACATAGATACATAACCTCCCCTTCCCCCGCCCCCTGTAGAGATGGTCATCTGGAGATGATCCTCAGTCACAACTCCAGGCTCTGAAACTGAGGTTTGCAATAGAAATGCTGACAAAATGCTAACTATGCCATAATGCAATAGTTATGTAAATATGGGACATAATGTACTTAATATGCTAATCTCTGGGTATCGAGCAGAAAAATCTCACTGGAGCAGAACTCAGCTATGGCGTAACAACGTTTCGCTCGCGGGAAAGAAAGGGAAAGAATTGCAAAGCCTGTGAGAGTGAGCTGCTTCTTCTGGTTAGCCCTGGCATTTCTGGGAGAACGAACAGCATTTCTTAATTTTCACTTCAACCACTAGCTGTTTTTCTTTATGGTATGTCCTGCCAGTTAGGCTTGATTCTACCATGTTTTCAATGATTTATTTTTGTTTGACAATAATGTAAAACACAAACCAGCTGATGCTAGGTTTTAGGTCCATTAGCTGGGAACCACAAACCTATGCCATGTCACTTTTTCTTTTTATAGTGCTGTTTCAAACTTACTGGCATAATTGATTGATCTTTTTCTTTGTCTGGATTAAATGATGCTTTTGGCCAGAGTTCCATACCAGGAAGCCAAATTTTCTTACTCTTATGACTCCCATCTCAGTGTTGCTTGAGACTAACTATATAGTACTCAAATGCCTCATTTGTAAACACACAATTATGGACACAAAACGTGCTTCTTAATGTTTCCCCAATTTGACTCTGCTGCTAGTCTAGTGATGGCTGCTGGTGTACAGGCCAACCCATTTGTGCTATGCCAGCGCTCAGAAAAATGCATTAAACTGAGCCTGGATAATGTGCAAATTCTTCAACCTGATGCTTTTAAAAAGCCAGTCCCTAAAGAATGTACTTGCAGATGGGGTGCTGTTAAGTACATGTATCTACGGATACACTCTGCATGCCACTACATGGATTTTGGCAGGATCCAGTTAGCAGAGGTGCCGGCAGGTGGTTCCTGCAGAGGCCTTTGCATTGCAGTGGGACTCCCAGACATTAAACAGGAGGGGGAATGGCTGTTTACAAGGGTGGATGGTGACAGGACAAGGGGGAATGGTTTTAAACTGAGACAGGAGAGGTTTAGGTTAGATATTTGGAGGAAGTTTTTCACCCAGAAGGTGGTGACACACTGGAACAGGTTGCCAAAGGAGGTTGTGGATGCCCCATCCCTGGAGGCATTCAAGGTCAGGCTGGATGTGGCTCTGGGCAGCCTGGTCTGGTGGTTGGTGACCCTGCACATAGCAGGGGGATTGAAACTGGATGATCATTGTGGTCCTTTCCAACCCAGGCCATTCTATGATTCTATGATTCTGTGATTACCCAAGAGCCACACTCAGCCCATGGGATGTGAGG
Source organism: Pavo muticus (assembly GCA_016647715.1). Lineage (NCBI taxonomy): Eukaryota > Metazoa > Chordata > Aves > Galliformes > Phasianidae > Pavo > Pavo muticus. The sequence goes on along the minus strand of JACDJE010000015.1, from coordinate 1,713,872 downwards.
GTAGCAGCCAGCCCTGTCCCCTTCTGCGGGCTGCTGTGCGGGTCGGGCTGGGCTGCTCCAGGCAGCACTACCCTGTGCTAGTTCAGTCCTGCACCCCTGTGCTCCCTCTGTAGTTGTAAGAGAAAGGGAAAAAGATCTCCACGAACTGCAGAAGGAAATGGGATGAAATCAGACTGTGGAAACCTTTTCCATGTTTTAAATCTTCTCTTTGCAACTGTGGACTGTTCAGATGTGTTATGAGCCAGCTAATACTTGCTTCTGTGAAGCCTGTAGGATAGACAGAAGATATGGAGGGGATGTGGGGTGAGGTAGAGCTGATCTTTCAGACTTGCCGGGGTTCTGAAGAGGCTGTCTATGCACTAAGGCGTGCGGGCAGCTGGGTGCTGGGCAAGAGGGCCCGGCGAGCTGGTTCCAGTTGTGCAGGGAAGCAGGTTTTGGCGAGGTCACAAAGCAAAGAGTAAAATCAAAAGGAAATACCATTTCCTCAGCTACAAGGTATTAATATCCTGTTCAATTTAATTTCAACCTTCTGTTATTGTAAACCCTTTAATATGTAGCGTCAACTTGGCAAGGATTTTCCGACAGTATCAAAAGCGAGTTTCCCCCTAACTGTTGTCACAGGGCCTGCTGCAGCTCTGCACAATGCAGCCACCCAGGCAGCAGTCATGGAGGTGGCTGCTGCAAGAACTGTCCCACTGGGCAAGAAGCTGCCCCAGCCTTGCTCAGTTGTTCTGCTGGGTACCAGCCATGCCAGAGGGCTGAAAGTGAGGAAGCATTGCTGTGCCTTAATAAAAAATGGGAGGAATGAAATCAAACAGTGTGAAGTGAACACTTGCCACCTAAGGTGGCAAATTGTTGGTTCTATGGATATATAGCCTAGGTATGATCAACAGGAGCACCAGTGTGAGCTAAGTGCTGGGCTGGTGCTCTCTGTGCAACCCTGCTGCACATGTGTGTGCAGTGACTACCTGGCTGTGCATGAGACACAGCAGGCACACACATCCCCGTGTTTCTTTGTGCTGGGAGGTGAAGCAGTTACACATTAGTAAGCTAGAAGTGCTCTGGAAGAATCTCACACTATTATTTAAGGGAGAGGTGCTATCCCACTTCAATTGATATTATTCTGATCAAGTATAAAAAAGCATTTTCACAAAGAGACTTCCTGCCTTTACCATGCCATAGATCTCATGTTAAATTGCCCAGTGCTTTTTTCATGAAATCATGCAGTTTTTAGTTTCCCTGCTTGGTTTGTCCCTGGTCATCTGCAGGAAACCAGGAGCAGGACACCAGAGCCTTCTAAGGACTCAGGACAAGTGATAAAACATTTCAGTGTTCATTGGTATTAATTTCATGAGCAAGTTCTAAATTGCTCTCCCAGTACTGAAAAGTGACAAGATCCAAGAAACTGACGATAGAAGATGTTACCAATTCTCTTTTGCAAATGCATTTGTCTTAGGCATGAGATTTAGCTTTCCATTTGTATCCTGGGGAGCCAAATAAATCAATGTTTCATGAAGGCCTTTTTTCCTACTTTTTGAAGCTATTTCTCCATAATGGCCCTTTTTCCTTATATTATTGAAATATTTTCTTTGGAATTACCCCCATTTCAGAGTAGACACACTCTGAAGTCACAAACCACACGACTTCAGCTGTGCCTCATTCCCACTGACCAGCAGTTGAGATGAGGCAGCATTTTATTTAGGTATTTGGTGTTGAATCAACAGCTTCACTAACTTTCCCCTCCGTTCACCATCTGCCTCATCTGTCTGTGTTTTGTTTTGTGGGGTTTTTTTGTTAATTTTTAATTAGAGGGTCTCCATCCCAGCAATGGGGCTCTCAGCATCCGTTCGTGTTTCCCTGAGCAACCCAGGAAGGGTTCAGGGCTTTTCTGCAGTTTCATAACTGCAGACTGTATTACCTGTAACTCAGCTCACTCTCTGCTGGATCTGTAGCCATCACCCTGAGATTCAGTGCCTCAAGCTGATGGCAGCCGTGTCTTTGGCGTCTCAGTGTCCCTGCCACATTCATGGAGCCGGCCAAAGAGACACAAAGCAGAGCCCCCAGAAATGTCCAGCATTGCTCTGACTTTTGGCGTTATCAAACAAAACAAAAATTTTTCATTTGAAATTGTTTGGCATCTCTGGTATCTCGTGATGGTGTGACGGGGTCAGGTTCACTGTGAGGTTTCTCTTCATTTCAAAGCCGTCCCTTTCTCGTTCGGTAAGTTTTACATTTTAAACCTCAAAACAAATAGCCTCGCTGATTCTCACCTGCCGTGTGACTGTGCTGCAGACTGCTTCATTGTCTACTGCCTAAACCAATTACAGATTAAAATAAAGAGAACAAATTTTGTGTACAACAGAAATGCTTTTTTTAAAGTGCTTTGAGAGCCTCAGCTGAAAAACTGGTATTGTAACCACCTCGCCAAGCTTCAGTATTTTATCATTTGAAAATATAAAGTGTGTAGGGGCTTTCTTTTACTAGTGACTTGGGAAAGTATAAAATCAATGCTTTCTCTATTTTCTGACTTTTATTAGCCTAAGAGTGGGAAAGTATAACATTTAAAAATACATACACCCTATTTTTGTCTTTCAGCTGTTGAGAAAGCTTTGCTATTGCCCAGAGACATGGGAAACAGTGATGGATAGTCATAGAGGGCAACCCATCTCTTTTATTCCCACTGAGCTCCATAATTTGTAGTGCTTATTGTGTCTGAAGCTAAATCTGAGGCATTCCAGAGCCCAGATGCTGTGTGCCACAAGGACTGGAGCTCCGGGCTGGGAGGCAAAAGCCATGGAGCCAGAGGTTGGGGACTGACCTGGGGGTGGTAGCACAGGGATCGGTGCTCCATGTTCCTGCTCCTTGTGCAGAGTCTGCGTCAACAGAGAAAGGTGTCATGTGCTGCCAAGCCTGAGTAAAAGCCCCGTGCACTGGTATGGACTGCACAAGGGTCAATGGAGAGTCTGGCCTTTCTCATTGCCCTGTTTTCCCCACCGCTCCCCCACCAGCCAGGTGTGCATCATGATGCTTTCCCATGCACAAGATCTGTGGCTGAAAATTGAAGTGACTTGTTAGCGGCGTTCCTCAGATTTGGGATCCTGTATGAATAATATATTGATAATGGTTTGTTATTGTGCTTTGGTTTCTTCTCAAGCATTGTCAACTGTTGTTCTAAAGTACATTAAAATGCAGAAGGAGTATTTTGCAGTCAGGTATGGCTCTGCTAGAGAGTGGTAATGGGGAGAAACAGGCTTCAGCTGCTAGGCAGGCAGTTGTCTTGATCGTACATATGTCTTAACTTGTGGAGAGACAAAAGTAGTCTTCATGCCAGGGATGTCTGAAAACTCACCGAGTTGTCATCTCGATAAGCTATCAGTTAGGACCGTTGTCATTTTGTTACTGTCTCTTGTGTGGCTTTATTCACCTCTCCCCACACTTTATTTCAGGGGAAGTCAAAAAAGTCCTAGGCGTCTTTTTGATTTTATTTTATTTCTGTACAGCCTTAATCTGTTTTACATCTGTGTTTGACTGCAGAAAGGCAAGAAAGGATGAAAATGGATCAATCCACAGTAAAGCAGTGGGAGAGCTATTTAGTACTGTTGAAATAACTCCTGCCCTATCCTGACAGATCTCGGTGCTAGAGCTTCAAAAACACTAGCCGTCCTACGGAGCTGCGTGTTTTTTTTCCTAAGTGAAGTGCTAGTATTCCCTCTTGGTACGTTTCTGAAACTCTACATATGTATGTTTGCTAGAAATATTTAGGAGAAACAGCTGGACATTACAAGAAAGCTGTCTTCTATACTTAATCTTTCTATATGACCCAGTTCATATTTATAGCATATTTTCCTTCAGCTTTTCTCCTTCTAACCCCTATCCTCTCAATCTTCTGACTTTTGCATTTGTGTCTAGCCATGCTTTGTAAGGGGAGGCCATAAAAGATGCAGTGCAGAACATTGTCTGTGCTGAGGCCTGATCCTGTGCTGCCAACTAACAGCCCCATGGCTAGAGCTGCCAGGGAACCCACAGCTTGGCAGCACCAGGACTCCTGCCCTGCCGTGTTATACTTGCATTTGCAGATGTAAAAGGAGAAAAATTGTGGTCGAGTCATTTGTAGCCACAAAGTGTTTGCAACCATCTTTGAATTAGCACTTTTGCAGTATTGCTGAATGCCTACTGTGAATCACCTCCTTCAGGCTAGGGTTCCTCATACAGCATGGCTCAGTCCAGCAGAACATGGGTGACCTGCCCAGTTAACTCCAAGCCATTTAACTGCGCTCAGGCTAGATAAACAAATATCCTCCAAGTCACTGTTGCTATTAGGTCACTGTCTGGCTAATGCACAGAGAATATGGAGAGTCCTGGGAGGATTTTTTCCCTTCTTCTGTGGTTCAATCTATGGGGCTGAACAGTTGATTCTAGTTTGGGATTGAGCTGAGCATTTCAATAGCTTATATTTTAATCAAAATCAGACTTGTGTGTATGTGTACATTTTCCTGCAACCAGCCCAGCAGAATTTTCTTTAGGGTATTTTGAAATCGTTACACTTAACAGGTGATGTGGTGCCTTCTGACATTCTGAGACAATATTCATCTTCATTACAACTAAATTATGTCATCATTGCTATGCTCTAAACAGTATAAACAAATCAAGTAATAGATTGCTACAGAAAAGCTGCTAGGAGTATCAAGCTTGTAAGGATAACGAATGTCCGTATTTTGATGAAGAAAATGAGTAAAATTAAAAAAACCCACCCCCTGCCTCACCCTCCTCCATAAGAACTCACATCCTCCCTCAGTCCCTGAAGTTCCTATTTTCTTTAAAGAACAGGCTGCTGAAAGTTGCTCATCCAAACCTGAGCACTTTAAGTTTTCAATGTGCCTGAGTATGAGGTTTCTGTCACTGCTTTCTGTTGATGACCATAGCCGTTCACCTGTTCAGTGATGAGACAAAATTAGTTGTCTTTTGCTAAGCAACCTTGTAAAATGGGGCTGGTCTAACCCCATCGATCAGCAAGCATCTGCAGTTATCATTCCCTTTTTACTATGATGCAGACAATCCCAGGCTTTCTGAAGCGGAAGGCATTCTGCCAAGCTGGTTGGGATTCAATGACTGAAGCTCGGTTAAAGAATCTCCAGTCCAAAGCAGCCTGAGGAGCATCTCTATGTGAAATGCTCTGTTTTTTCTCTGGGTTAGAAGATGAACATATATTTTCCCGGTGAATTTGTCATGTAACCCAGGTTACAATAATCCGACCTGAAAATACTGAAGACACAAACATTGGGTTGTTATCCCAGCAGGAGAGTTAAGAGTGCAGTGATTGCTTCTGCTCGAGCACTCAGTGCCAAAGATGGATCTAGTGAGACCAAAACACAGCATCATATTTTGACCGTCCTGGACAAAGCCCAGCAGATGGTGAGCCTGTGTACTGCTTCATTCTTCCAGGGTTTTCGCCTTTCCACCAGCATTGGCTTGTCAGGGTTTGTTTTAAGCCAGCTGTTCTTCTTCCAGATTCCTGTCTCCCTCATGCGCTAAGAGGTCTGGAAGACTGTGCTGGCTGTGCTGGACGTAAAGGATACGTCTTGGCATGTTGCTGGGCTATTAGTCCATATCACTGCATAGTAATCCCCTGAGAGGGCAAGTAATAAATGGACCGGACAGTAGTTAGCAGCTCAGAGCAAACTGGGACTAGACAGTAGCTATGAGGTTGTTGGCACTGAATGCAGGCTTCCTGAGGATGGGCTGGGCTGCCTTGGTCACAGAGCTCACGTACTCGCCTTGTCAAGCTGCTGTTCCAAATCAAATAGGTTTTTTTCTTTCTTTTCTGGGATAAATAAATCACCATTTAAAAAAAAAAAAATTGAGCTGCATGTGAATTCCATGAGCCAACAGAGTGGAAAATCTGACAGAGAAAACATGTATTTGCTTTTCTTTTTTAAGAGTAGCAGGACTTCTCTTACAAACACAGTTAATCCACTGTTCTCCAGCTTTTCAAAACATAAAGCCCATGATGTATCTGTCTGAAGAAGATGTGGTAAAAAATTCCTCTGGGCACCCTTGGCTGCGGATGTCGATGCTCTGCTGTAGCAGGCTGTGCACGGCTGTGCTCGAGTCACCTGGGAATCCTCCTCAGCCACAAACCCACCGTGCAGCCTTACAAATACCTCGCAGAAGCACGATGGAGATGTGTATTCCTGCTCTTCCCAAGAGAAACAGTCTCTTTACTGCAGGTTGTGGATGCAAAAGTGAGCATTAGTGACAGAATAGGCTCTTTAAAGGCTTCTCTAACTGGCCTGGGACAGGAGCTGCCAGTCCCAGGTGCCTTCTGGAGCACTGCATGACACTGATCTCCTTTCACTGGCTGGTGGCACGAATGCCACAGGTTAGCCTTCGGATAACATATAGCTTGTGTCTAAGCCAGCATTAGATTTAGAAAACAGAATCATTTCCCAAAGCCCAGAGGGAGCAGAAGGGGAAGCAAAAGAGAATGGTTCTTAAAAAGTCTTATGTTTCTCTTTGGAAGAAAATTACCATCATCTATCTTTCCTTTCTTGCAAGCTCCTGGAACCTACTAGTAGTGCCCTGCTGCTGGATTCTCAGACTTCTATTTTGCTGAAGAATATCTCTCTGCTGCAGGTGCCAGTGTCATTTATCAGAGGATGATGTCAACATTCCTGTGTCATACATGACAAATGACAGCAGAAAGGAGTGCCCCTTGAATTCTCTTGCTTTCACATGGCTGTTTCCTCATTTACTTTCTTCTCTCTGGTTAAATGACACTTTATTTCCTACCATGTGTCAGCTCAGACTCCTGTTGCCTTTAGAGAGGGCTGCATTCAGATCGAGTCAGTAAATGGCTGGTACCAGGCACCCAGCTCCAAATTCACTGAGTGTGAATATGGTCATGCTTCAATGGATGTGAACATAACTCTCCAGATTTGGGGGCAAACCCTGCCTAATCTTACTTCCCTGAAAATGCCAGTGAGTTTCTCCGATGTGTTCCCAGTAGCAGAGCTGAATGGATATGAGAACATCTCCCTTATCCTCTGCTTCTAACACTTTCTAAAAGATGACTGGTTTTGAGCGAATGACAACTGAATGCAGAAGCATTTGCTTTGCAAAGCACTTTCCTGCTCCTGCACCAGTGGCCACTTGGCAGCAGAAATCCATGTGCTGGCCCCACTGAGGCCTGGGCTGCAGCTCTCTGCTCTATATGTGCCTGATTTAAAAGGTAACGTGGAAATTAATGGGATCAGCATCCGATGGTGCACTCAGTAAGTGGAGCAGACCAAAATAAAAGCTTGGGAAGAAAACAGGGAAGGCAGAGCACATATGCTGCCTCTAATCCTCTTTTTCTTCTGCTTCTTTCTATTCTTGCTGGAAGAAGGGATTTGGACACTTCTCTCTTAAGCCATGCCTGTACAAAAAGGACTTTATTTTTAACTCCTGTTAAAACCCTTTCTTGGACTCAGCAGCTACAATTTTAACATGTTAACTGACTGAGATAACCCAGAGGGGGGAGCTTAGGGTTTACCTTGACCAGCAAATGCCTCTTGAAATTGCTACTACTTTGACTACCACTTGTTACTGTGTTGGTATGGACAACGTGTGCTTTTAAAAACACACACCTGTACTCCTAATGACAGCGAGGCCTTGGGGAAGGAAGATGATTCACAGGACCGCTGCGCTCTGCTCTTTCCACCCACTCAGCATTTGGTCGTGGTGTGTTTCCCCCTGTTCCAACATGCCAAACTCATGATTTTTAGTACCAGGCTTTTAAGCTAACCGGGAGCATGGCTTTTGTTCAGCATTCAGTCCAAGGGCTGGATTTACATAAGGCTCAGGGTTCTGCAGCAACCAGGGCTCTGTTTGACGTGTGCTGAAATAGCATCCCAAAAAGCAGGCTTTTCCCATCCTGTGCTTGCCTTGCACTGCACCACTCCAAACACGAACACAGATAAACAAGGAATTCTGCAGAGAAACCAATGCAACAGAAAAGGACCATAAATAACTGTGGTTTTTCATCTGTGCTGTCATTTAGTTGTCCTATTTCACACCTTCCATCTAAAACGAATAGAAAGAACAAAGCCATTTTTGGACTTAGAGGAGTTTCTGGATCTTTTCTTTAGACAAAACTGCGTTTTTATTCTATTATTAGTTTCCAGATGTTCCAAGCAGCCTCCCTGAGAGAACAGACCCACTCCCAAGAGCTGAGGGAGACTTGGGGGTAGGATAGTGACAGCAGGAATTTAGATGGACTTCATTCATTATATGATCATTCTTAACTTTAAGCATAAGTTTATATCTGGGGGGAAAATAAATAAATAAATAAATAAGAAGCCACCTAAAGTGACTTCATCAGGAGAAAATCATCTGCTCAGGGACTGGTACTGGAAAAATGGATGGAACTGACCCAAACCTGCATAGCTCTCGGTGCATACTGGAGTATCACTGAGGAGAGGAGAGGGCATAGCTCGCTCAGGGGTGCAGGAATGACTCAGATGTTTTCATACATTTATATTTTCAAAGGTTTCTTCAGAAGGAATAGATTTAGCAACATACCTCTCCTTCCTTTTTAATATGAGAACAGGACTTTTTTTCTGTCCGCTTCTAGTTTTTCCCCAAAGCAGGGGTCCGTTAGCTCCAGGCTCCACCAGTCCCAAGGGCTGTGATCTTATCTTAGGCTGCCAGAGATCATTATACACATCACTGTCATGTTGCTATGTTGTTGGGGTTTTTTGCCTTCTGTTTCATTTTATTTGTTTTCTACAGGAAAATAAAATAAAAGAAGAGGTAGTAGGGTTTCTCCAAGCCCTCAGACTTGTAACCTGAGACAAAAGCCCTCTATTTCTCTCGCTCTTCTCTTCCCACTCTGCCAGCTGAAGTACTGGTTTTCACAGGATGGATTGATGATATTCCTACTTACACAAACTATGGGTGGCAACTGAGCCTTCCAGTCTGTAACTGTCTGAACTCAAACAGTCCCAATATTAATATTCTTAATGGCAAGGCTTTCATTTTGGTTTCTTTTCCGTGGCCTGAGACTTATCCCTCATTCTCCAGTTACTGATACATATCTGATGTGCACCCAGCAGGTAACTGCTAGGAGTCACACTAGGTCAAGCTCACTTTGAAAAAAGGGAGGAGGGTTAAAGCAAGGAAAGGAAAACTCCATTTCTCACATCTCTCCATCCTGTCCTAGCTTTATTCAGTATCACTCAGCCCACAGTAATTTCTTTAATCGAGCTAGTTTACCAAAACTGCCACTATCTCTCCTTTGCTTTTTATGTTGCTCAACTCAGACCTGACATGGAGTTTTTATAGTGAATCTGTGCTAGCAATGTAGTGCAGACGTTCATTTCCCAGATTCCTTGGGGCAGCAAGCACAGCTTTGCTGAGGTGTCTGGGGCATGGGAGCTGTTGTGCAGGAGGAAGGCAACACTGCTGGGTCCTGTGAACTTGCACCCCAGTTCACAGGCCTCACACCCACATGTCCTGTGGCTCAGAGGCTCTGGGCTGCTCCATACCTCAGAGACAGGAGTTTGCAGGTGTAAGGTGCTGGAAGCTGCCCAGGGGTATCTCAGTTTTGCAGCACCTGATGGGGCTGAATGGAGCATGCAACTGTATGCCAGCAGAGTCCTGAAATACCATTCTGGGCAGTTCCTGCTGACTTACAGCTTCCTATGGCTGAAGATCTGAATTATCCAGATTTTCCAGTCGGCACCAGGACAGCAGCACAGTCCTGGTGCCGACATGTGATGTAGTTTGAGCATGGGAGCCATACTTAATCTGCTTATCACCATCGTGAAGCTAAGTGTCACAAGTTGGCCAGCCCCATGCTGGAGGGTAGGATTGGCTTTCTTATGTTGTTTCTCATGTATCACCATTGCAAAGCCTGTGTCTGAGCATGTCTTCTGGTGAGGCGAGGGTGCAGAGGGATCCAGCCAAGTCAGCCCGTTTGAGCAACTGGAGCAGGATTTACAGCAGCCAGCATGCTGAGTAAGGAACACTTGGGAGGTGCCGGCCCTTTAGAAGCTGTGCCCTTCCTGGGAGTCAGCACATAACGGAGATGTAAAGCCATACCAGGGTTTAAATCTCTTGGATTGGAGGGCCAGAGTGCCAGAGCAAGGGCAGTCCTCCATGAAACATAGCCTCAAAAGGAGGCAGAAGTATGCCCAGTTCTGTAGAAAATAGACTCATCATTCAGGTGCTCTTCTGATGTGGATGAGATGTGGTACCTAGTTGGCTGGATGAGTTCAAGTTCATCCCATGGGGCCACGCTAACAAGCAGCTACACCGTGTTGCAGTGTGAGCAGCACTTTGCTTTTGTCCTGGAAGTCTGTGTGCTCAGCCCAGTGCAAGGGGAGGGAGTCAAAGGCAAAAACTGCTCAGCTCCGCCTGAGTTGGTGATACACCTTCCTTTGTTAACTTGAGTTTGTGGTCTTAGTCTGATGTTTTCGATACGTAAGAATAACTCCATTATTTAAGACAAATCAGACCTTCAGCAGTGATCAGTATTGACTGCAGAGATGAATTTTCTCACCTGTACCCCACTGATTCAGGAGCACCGTTCTAGTCCCTAACTTGGAGCCAAAATCCAAGAGTATGTCATGTGTAACTGCTGATGCTGGTGTTTTTCCTGGAGTGGAATGAGGACTGTGCGTGTCAGTACCACCTGTTCCTCACTACTATTCTTCTAAGTTTTCAAGAGTACCTACAGACTCCATCTGAGATCAGATTTTGGATGACAAAAATAACTGGAGATTGGCTCCTCACATGAAGAACTTGTGCCTTAAGGAGGCAAGGCAGGCAAAGCTAAGGAGAGGAACAGAGCAGTGGAATGATTTATTCAGGGTCACAGCGCAGGTCAGTCGCAAAGCCAAGATCAGAGTCTACCTCCTGATTTCTGCCAAGCCATCATGTGTAGCATGTCCACAAAAAGGAATGTTTCAGAAATATGTGTGCAAATTGTAGGAACTCACTAATATTGGAAAATATCCACTTACAACAAGGAGTCTTACCAATCAACCTTAATAGCCCCTCTTTCTGCTGACATTGTTTCTCACTACGTTCCAAAAGCTTGTGCAGTTCACCAGCTCTTCATTCTGGGCTTTCCACTGCTTGCTAACATCAGAGGGGCTTCCACACGTCTAATGGTAACAACCTTTTATTTGCCAAAACCTCTTCAGTGAGATGACAGATAATGGGAGGAAGTCAGATACGTTTAAAATATACTTCGTTTTAACAGCACCGAGACACTTAACTTGTCAGCAGTCCAATTATTAATCAGATTAATGGACTTTTATAAATCCACTGCATCCTCAGGACAATTGCTTGGTTTATGTTTCGTGCATACAGAATAAGGTTGCTCATGAGCTATAAGAACTTTAATATGGAAACTAAGACTAAGGAGTAAACCTTGGCTCACTCTGCTACCACACCTCGCATGCAAGAATGCTGATCATTGCTGTAGGAGCATCATTTAATTAAGGTTTTTAATTATTATTATTTCTGAGCATAATGCTATTGAAGAAAATCTGTCAGCATTTAATTAAGGACTAAATACAGTCACTCTTTCTAGCTGGTTCAGTACCCACTTGGAATTCCTAGGCAGCCAAAAAAGGATATCGGTGGTAACAACATTAAAGACGTTTTTGTAAGGGAGTGGGGATCTAATTTGTTTCTGGAAATTAAATTTATATCTGAGATTTTTAATAATCGTTTAAGAGATGTTGAGCCCCCATCTGTATTTGGAAGTAACGGGAAGAGGCGACCCCGTCAGGTCTCCAGCTTTCTCAGGGAGAGAGGTATTGCAAAATAATTCAAGTTGATGATGTTCGTCCGGGGGCACTTCGAGCCCCTGGAATGCTGAACGGTGAGGCAAAAGCAGCTCATCTGCTGCAGCGTGTTCCTAATGTGTCACAGCCAACTGGTTGTGCCCATTTCTTACTGAACAAGGCTGTATTCCACATACAAGATTTAATTCTACTGTACTGCTTTATAAACTAAGGCTTTGAAAATTAACTTGATAAAATTCAGGATTTCAAAGAGAAGCTGTGAAATGAATAAGACGTGAGTTCTGACCTCCACGAAGAAGGCAGGTCCAAAGCAAATCATGTGAAAGTAAATATTAATTACTTTCAGTTAATTTTAGCTCAGTTCTGGAGATCGGTGTGTTCAGAACGGGCACTTCAGAAGCCACCGATGTTGATGTCGTGATAGCATTTTCTCCTGGAGTGTGGATCATGAGCAAGTGAAATTAGCAGAGGCTTTGCTACAGATGGAAGAAGATGCAGGCAGGGCACTCTGAGGACTGGGTCATGTTGAGCACGTGCAAAAGTGCTCTCCAGAAGAATTTTCTTTCTTTATATCAGACACTATGTAAGCAAAAAGTACAAGCATATTTATATCTGTGTGGGAGTGAACTTCTTAGGTCAGGAAAGCATAGAACTAGGAAATATCTTGTGATGTTCCCCTGAAGGAAAGCCAGTAGTAGAAATTATATATGTTACCTCTTCATATGACCAATTTAAGCTTAATTATAACTCAGTTTGCACTTCAGCATCATTACTACCAAAACTTGCTTGTACGCCTTTGTGCACTGCCTCCCAAAGTGCTGCACGGCCTGACGAGAAGGGCCAGCTCGCTTCCTGCTGCGGGAGCCCTGGGAGCAGAAATAATAAATAACCGACTGCTCCGAAGGAGCCATTAAACTTTTTCCATCTCGGATGAAGTAAACAGATATTGTACCTGGAAATGCAAAGTCGTTGTCAAGTCCGTGTGTGTGTTTAATCACTGTATATATTTCCCCCAGAATGATTTATTAGTTCCCTTTGTAGTTCTGTCACAGAGTTTACTTGCCATTTCAACCCGAAATAGCCATTAAATCATTTTTTTTCTCCTAGCAAGAAGTAAATCTGTACTATTTGCTGATTTGTTTATTGCTGTCTGGAAAGTTAATCCTTCTCAAAGTCAGAGATTTTAAATATGTCAGATCGTCTTAAAGCTACACACCACTTGTGGGGGTGACATTATGTGTGTTCCGAGAAATTCATTTCGAGTACTACAAATGAGTCCTTTAGTAATACCCAGGAGTCATAATGTCTGTGACATAATGAACCCTCCTAAATTACAGCCTACGCTAATTAGATCAGTTCTACATTCCAATCTGTGAAACAATTTACTGAAGAGGTGGTTACCTGCACTGAGCAGACACAGGGCTGTGTGTCAGCCATGTTTCTCCTCCAACATGGCTCATCCCAGGGCTGCCTCACCCGAGTGCCATTGTGCCGCTGTCCCTGTTGCAGGTGGCTGTGGGCATCTGGAGCTGCAGCAGTGCTCTGGAAGGCATGGCAGCTCCGTGAGCAGGACATCCAACACTGTCCCCATCTTCCTGTTGCCGGTGTCATTTATGTGATTATTCTTTCACTACATCTTCTCCATGAAATATATTTTGTCTCTTCTTTACATCTTTCTTTATGTACTTGGTGGTGTGATCATATTATTACCGGTCACGCAAAGGAGTATATTCCCTCCTGCTGCCCAGTCTTTGTGCTCCCTCCTGCTCATACAGCATAAACCCCTGTGCTGGGGTGACGTTCCTCACCAATGGCACATGTATCTTGGTGGGGAAATGCTGCTCTGGACTCTGTGCCCGACCAAACTGTCAGTAATTTTGCTGAGAATAGACATCGGTGGGAGGCTGCCCTTACGCTGTGAGAGCTGGAACCGAGCTATCAGCGGTACGAGCTGTCTGCTGGTCGCTCGGTGCTGCCTGCTTGGAAAGGGGAGCAGACAAAGGTCAAAGGGGGTTCCTTGTTTTTCATAAACCTATCCTACCGAGGAACGATTAAAAAAGAAAAAGACAGTCTCAACAGCAAACTGAAAAATGCTTTTTGCACATTTCAAAATACAGCTAAAAGCCACAAATGGGAAGTGACCTCACACATTTTGCTCACTTGTTTGCTTTGCTTTGCTGGACATTATTCTAAATTTGAAGTCTTGCATACTCAGAAATAACCCCACTATTCCAGAAAGTGCAGAACAGCCTTCAGTCTTCACTGGGGCACTTTTGCCTTGTGACCATGTCCGCATAATGCACGTGTTGAATTGAAACCGTGCTTCTTCCCTGCACCCAGGACAGGGATGTGCATTCTTAAGGAGGGGCTCTGGCACGTTTGGAGGGCTATCGCTGCACCCTTCTGCTTCACTCCTCTGCTGCCTTTGTAAGCCTGCGGTACTTAATGAGGCTGATGGGCAGGGGAAGGTCAGAGACAAGCAGGAGACCTGTTCTGACTCGTTTCTTCTGCACTTCTAACTTGTTTCTTACAGACCAAACAGTACCTTTCTTTTATTAAAAAAAAAGAATTAAGAGATGACAGGCTGAAACTGCCTACTTTCCTTTTAGTGTCAGAAGACATAAATAGTTTTAGTCTGCTGTGGTTTCTGATTGAATATCCTTTTGAAGTAATGATAGCTATAATTTAAAGCAACAGTTACCATATTTTCTTCTCTCCCTGACATTCTTTGATGCCCTAAGTATAAATCTGCTTAAAATAGCTACAGTGATGCCTGGGCGTACTACGGGATTTTGGGAGGCTCTGCCTCTAATTGCCATCATATGTACCTAATATCGCAGACATAACTGGCTGATGACAACGGTGCTGCAAGTACTTTCTCGGCAGAAGAAGAAAGGTAAATTCAGAGGTGCTCATTTAGTTTAAATTGTTTGCGAAGACTCAAACTTCTGCAAAGAGCTTGGTTTTAATTAACATAAACGCAGGGCTGTTTGGGCCTGGCTGTATGTTCAGCTGGTAAGGGGTGTTATGATCTAATACAGCATCAGCAAATTGCTGACTTTCAGGGACAATTACAAATTATTTTGGTGTATTAAAACAAATAATTCCAGACTTTGTTGTTGTATCACACATATATGATGTATGTGGTTGATATTTTTTTTTTTTTCAAAAGAACTGATACTACTTGGGAAAATATATATACAATTCGAGAGTATTTGAGAGCATCTTTCACTGTCTACCAAAATTCTGTTACGCAGATCCAAGCTAGTGTTCTGGGCAATTGTTGCTAGAATAGAAGCTGAGTCTCTGCAGGCATGTTCACTTCAAGAGCATGTCAGCGCTGTCCTCCTGCAGAGTGGTAAAATGGTGGCAAAGTGGGACGCTTTAAACATTAGATATTTTAATTATTCCTTATTTTCTGCTGTAATAATAAGTGTTTCCTTATTTGAATGAGTGGTCATGTTTGTATTTTGGCACAGTGGAGCAGAAATGCTAAATGCAAACCTATAGGGGTAGCAGAGGCCAAGGTACCAGCTCATATGTAAATAGGAAGAAGCAGGACAGGTAGTACAAGGGAATAAGGCAGATGAAGTTAATTATGTGACGTGCAATAACACCGTATTGCTTGTCAGATGGGTCACCCAAGCACCAGCAGTTTTTGCAGTTTGCTGTTGTGTAAGCTTTCTCTGCCAGGGCCACCACGTCCTGCGTGCCTTACTCGATAGGACACACACTGCATTGTTATGGCCTGATGTTTTTTCCTAATAACATAAAGTTCAAATCTCTGATAGCTCCACTGACTTCAAGAGTAAATGTGTAACTTTGTAAACAAGAAACAAGAAGCAATCCTGCTGCAGCAGCATATACTGCTCAGCAAGGGCTACTTTCTTTGCCTGCCTCGATGCGTGAAGCACAAACCAGTTTGCAGTGGTGTCACGGAGACTCTCAGTGCTCCAACTCTTGATGCTTCTCCCTTTTGTTCATGACAGAGCAATGGCAGAACACTGCTTCTGGTTGGCTTGGTGGACTAAGAGCAGTTCTAATGCACAGCAGTGGAGAAGAGAGACCTGCACTGCTAGGATATAAAATCACTGATAAGCAACCCTCCCTTTCCCCTGCTGATAGATGTAACAGGTACAGAGGGGTGTGGGTCCAGCTCCATAGCTGTGGTCCTGAGCTCTGGCTTCTCACAGGTGCAAGGTCACGGTCTGATTCCAGCACTGAGGGTGGGGGGGATTTCTCCTGAAGTCCTTCAGGGCAGGTAGGACAACACAACACATTAAGGCTTGAGCCTGAGCTGGCTGTGTACAAATTCAAATAGGTTGACAGGAAAGTCTTAAACTGCTTTGTTTGCCCATAAAGGCATTCTATTTAATCTGTCACGATGAATTAATAACTCTTCTTACTGTCTGAACAAGCACTCATTTCATCTAGCTTAAAACTCTGTTGGTTCTGCAGCATGGCAAGGTGAGTGGTGGCTTCAGGATTATCTCCTGGCATGTCCCAGACCCTTCCTGAGAAGGCACTAGAGAGAGCTGTGATGGCCGAGAGCCCAGGCTAAAGGCAGGCTGGCAGCTTCACAGCAAGCTGAGGTTGGGTGATGGCCTGCCCTGCTGGGAGTGGAAGTCTTGGGGAGCCAGGGACTGGGCAATGGTTCTGGCTGCTCAGCAGCAGGGCTGGGCAATGGGACCCTGCAGGAGGGACGAACTGAGCAGGACTTAAACTAAGTGGAAAATACAGCTAGGTGGAAAATACCATTCCGGGGCTAAGGAGAAAGCCTTTCCCCATGGGAAAACACAGGAATTTAAGGCAGAAATGGAAGATAAAGAACAGTCTGCTATTAAAAAAAGTTTGATGTGTCTTTGAGAATGGTTTGTATAACAAGCATAGAACTTCAAGAAGATCAACACGTAAAGGCTGCTGACCTTTCCACAAGGTGTTGAAGACATTGCATAAAGTCATCCAGGGAGAGAGCACATCAGAAATGAGACAATCAGAAAGCAGGTACAACAAAAGATAGTTGTTTGATGTGTTTCTGAGGGGAAGTTCCAGCTGTTGAAGCATTTGCTGGAGGAAGGATGACCGCCTGTTCAAGGCCAGCCGTGCAGAGGGCTGAAGAGCTGGGGCTGTGTGCAGGCAGGAGAGACTTGGCCATGGAGCAGGGCAAGGGGCAAGCCAGGGCAAAGTAGGCAGTACACAGCTGGCTCCTGTGGCCCTTTTGCTGGGGCTGACAGAGGCCGTGGGTCTTCCAAAATGTGGCTGTTTTCTGGGAAGATGTTGTGCTTTGTTTTAACAACTGATCACACTCCAGCTAGATTTCGTTGTATTTGAGTGAGCAAATAAGGGCAGACTGGAAAACTTGGGGGCTTTGGGAGCAGAGGTGCCATCCCCAAAAGCTGCGTGCCACAGCTCACGTGCCTCAGCTGGTTGTGATCACAGCTGAACTCACATGCTCAGAAAGCTAAGCACATTATGGTGAAAAACTGTGGGCAGTAATGGTTACCAAAGTTAGAAAGAGAGCTGCTGTGGGAGCCGAGCCCTGAGCCTTGCAAGGTGGGGAAATGTGATGCTCAGCTGGCCCTGGTTGTGTTGAAGGCAATGGGAGGAGGATCTTCAAGGGAGCAGAATCCGGCCTTATTCCTGCTCCAGGCTAAATGGGAAATTATCCTTTATGTGATTTTTTTCATATTCCTGAAAGTTCTCAAGCCAGCATTGTATGGTTTTCCTACTTATTTCCTTTTGTTCCTATTTGAACATCTGTCTGAAGTAGAGTATTACATACTAATTTGTTTGGAGCTTTTTTTTTTTTTTTGGCATGGTTGGGTGTGATTACAGTCTTCACTTCATTTTCATTAATTTGCTTCATTCATTTGCTTTTGATCTTTTATTGGTCCTCATAGTATCTGTGTGTGAAAGAGAGAGCATGCATGTGTGCATGCAAGCGGGATGAAGCTCTGCATTTGTTTTTGCAGCCCCTGACAGCACTGGGGGTGAGCTATGCAGAACTGGCAATGGGCACCTCAGTTACAGCTCCTGCTCTCACATGGAGCCCTGTTCTCAGTGCCACCTGTGGGGCAGCAGCAGATAACGTGCCACATTTCTGGGAGGGTCATGTCAGCAATTATTCTGGACCAGGTAGCATAGGTAAAAGAAATTGTAGGGGAGCCAAATGGAAAAATAATACCAATCAGTTTTGCAGTGGCTTGGTTGCTGTTGGTAGGACTTGATTGGAGAGAGCAATTTAAATTATGACATCTATGCAATTAATAGCTCATTCCTTGGACTAAAAGAGTGCAGGTCTTGGAAACATACTGCTATTTACTGAAACTGCATTTTAAATGGTACATTTTCTGATGTTTTACTGCAAGTGAAATGTGGAATCTCTTTATTTTGTCTCACTTCCGCTTTGAGCAAAATGAAAACAACCTCTGCTTGTGCTGAGGCAGTAAAACCGAGCGGGCGATGGCACTTTGATTCCATGCAGACTGACCCCGTGGCTCGAGGCGGCTCCGAGGCACCGCAGCCATATGGTTTGAGACAGGCTCTCGGCTTCATTGTTCTCACACCCAGTCAGGCTTGTGATCTCTTCAGCCTATAGGAAGCACTGCAAACGTATGCATCACAAACTGAAATAAATCCATGGGTACTGCCCCTTTGGGAGCACTGCCGACAGCACCCACCAGAGCCTTTGACCTAGGCTGCCCGCGCGTTCAGGTTTGGCATGTCCCAGTTGTCTTTGTGGAGGGACACATCCCTTTGCTCTTCTTGCTATAGGTTCTCCTCGCTAATGACACGGCAAGCACGATGAAGTTGCTGTGGCAGAGGATGTGCTTCGCTTCTCCTTTCATTCCCTATCTCTCGCATCATAGAGTATGCCGATACATGTGTTTTGCCTAGATCCTACCCTGTAAAGTTGTAGAGTAAAGCTCTCCATCACATGTCATCGTTGTCTATAATTACTGTTCTGTCATTGTCCTGGAGAGGAGCTGCTTCTGTCACCCCATCATCGGCTTCCTTCTCATCTTTTTGAAGCCTCACTTTCTCTTGTAGGTATCCAGGCACAGGCTGATGATAGGCTCTGTGATGTTTTTTGATCTTTCCCCTCATACCCTTGGATCTCACTCACCTATCTTCCTTGCCTTTCTGTCATTGCTAATAAATTTTCTTTCTGTTAATGTTATCTATATGCTAATATCACTAAAGGAAAAAATAGCAGCAAACACTAATTTCAGAGCTGAGAGACATCACTGTGGTTTGAGTGGTGCACACCTTTTTAGCAGTAGCAGTCCATACAGTTCTTCCAGGTGCACATCTTCCCACAGAAGCCATGTTTAACAGCAGTTAGATGGAAAAGCAAAAGGGATGTTGTTCATATTTACCAAAAGGCTTGTTTCTAAACTCTTTTAAAGGGTTTTTATAGTTACTGTCATGTGGTACAGGCCTATTCATACATTTTTAGCTCAGTACAGCTATGATCAGTAAGATGCGTTCTGGCCCCACTATTGTTCTGTTTGTCAGGCAGTGTTTTTAATAGCCCTGCTTATTCCTTTTTCTTGACATATTTTATATAAATATTGTAAGAATATGTTTGATTTGTACCATCTCATCTAGAACCTTTTAAAATTCCTTCTCAAACTAAAAGCATACCATTGCTTGAAGAAAAATAAGCATGGTACCCTTATCACTCTGGTACTGTTTTCTTCTAAAATAGCTCCCATTTGGAAGTCTTTACTGTAATAACTGGGATATGAGCACAGAGGCTGGAATTTTCCCAAATAAGAAAGCTTTAAGCCATAATTTCTTAGCACAAAAGCTTCTTTTTTGTTAAATTATATATAAGTATTTTCAGCAGGACCTCCTATGCACAAGTATGTGGTAAGCATTCATTTTTGCAATATCAGCTGAAAAGTATACCTTCAACACCATTTATATTAATGTCACTGTTACAAACAAATCTTGCCTTTTTCTGAGGGTGAGATGGAGGTATGCACACAAAATGTGTATCTGCTTTTTATTTTGGGGATCCTCACTCTCTGTTCTCACTCGCCTCTTCTAAGACCTTTGAAAATCACTGCGCAGGAATTCAAGTCCTGAGCTACAATTTGGGTAAAAGCACAAGGTGGGCATGAGTGCAGCTCACAAGCTATAGACCCAACACACAGATGAGGGCGCACACCTCTTTCCAATCTTTGCTTCCAATGATTGCTGTAGGTGACTTGGACATTGAGGCATAGCACTACTCATTGGAAATTAGATGCAGCATTGTTCACTGCAGACAAATCCAGACACCAGCCCATGGCACTGCCAGCTCCGTGGGCTCAGGCTCTTTTCTTTTTTGCCCCCTTCTGCACCTTTACATCCACATTAAGAAGAATGAAATCCATGCCATTCTTCAAAAGAAAAAGCTGCTGCTGCAACTTGTCACTAGCAGCTCCAGCTGAGATTTTTCAAAGGAGATTTTGGTGGGATTTGGGTGTCTCACTGCCCTGAATTCCTCTGGAAATCCCAGTCTAGTAGCAGACTTGTGAGGGGGTGTAAGAACTGCCATCTGCGGGGGAATTTCCCTCTTGAATTTGCACAGAGGTGGAGCATCACCAACAAGCAACAACTGCAGAGTGGCACCTCCGGCTGCCTGGTGCTGGGGCAGCTGAGTTCCCAGCAGCCACTGGGAACCTTGGAAGAGGGTCCTGCCCCCTCCTCGGGCTGTGGCACGTCACAGCGCTGTGTCTTCCTTGGAGCTCTCTCAGAAATATTTCGCTGGCAGGATTCCTAAAGCACTGATGAGACCCCAATTACTATGCACTTTATGGCTCCAGTCTATAAAAGTGAGGTGGTTTTTTTCCTGTGCATTTCCCATGAAATTCTTGTGAAGGGTGTGTAAGAAATGCCCGATCCAATGAAGAAAATACCAGATGATACATTTGCTTTTCAGCATATATAGAGTTTAATTTAGCATAGAGAAGCAACTAAGAATCAACTATTGTTATGGTAAAACACTTCCTTTCATCTAGAGTTATATGTGATCCCATAATAAATCCAAATGTTCGTGATTGTTTGTTAGAAAGTGAAAATTTTAATTAACAGTGTGGCTAGTGCCGGGCTTCGCTCTCTCTATTATCTCCATATATTGGGTTTTGTGTAACGTGAGCATTCAAAAGCAAAACCTGCATGAAATCTCCCAACTGTGAATGCCTTTTCCTTGTAAGAATTTGATGTGAACCTCTGGAAACTTGCTAAGTCCCCAGGGGGGATAAGAATCCACAGATCTAACTAACCCTGAGGGTCATGTTATCACACAGATTAACTATTCTCAACCAATTTCTGAAATTCATTAGGCAGTTAAGGCTTTCTATCAACATTAGTAATGTGTACTTTCTTTTTCTACCTATTTGTCCTTAAATATTTTTATTAGGTCCCTGACACACAGTGGCCCTCCTTCCTCTTATTAATCAGCTTCTCACATGTCCCTGAAGAAGCATCTCAATTTCATGTGTTCAGCTGATTATTCTTCTAATTATCCTTTTCTAAAGGAGTCAGTACACCGTACCACGAGTGGGGAAACATAACACTGTTCCACACCTTTCCATTTACATGGACATTTATCAATAGGTGTATTTATTGTCCATTCAGGCAATTTTTTATGTGTTGCAAAAGAAAATAAGAGGTGTTTATTCCATGTTTATTCCAGAAGTCAGCAAAGTCAGTGAGTGTGCTGTAGACTTGGCTGAATAAAGCAAGCTCAGATTCTGTAGGACATCACCAAGAGTCAAATTCATCAGAATGAGGAGTTCTGTAACATCTGTGTCTCAGATGAGGTCTCTCCTGGTTAAATGAATGGATACAATGGACAGTGGCTGCATATGGAGGTGCCCAGCAGAGTCAGGATGAAGCTACGTGCTCCTACCTGCACACGTTGGTGGAAGCAAACCCATGGCCAGGGGAGATATCCTGTGGCACCAGGTCCCAACTGTCAGTGCTGGCACCACAGCGTACAATGCCCAGTGGTTTATCAAGCTGATCTGAAAGTGAAGAAGGGCATGTTGGATGGTTTTTTGGGCAGCATGGCATGGGCAGAGCTCAGCCCTGTTCTCCAGGAAGCAGCTCTGAAGGGAAGTTCTACTTCCTTCCCGAGCAGCTCAGGCGCAAATAGTTTTCTCTTCCAGAAAGCTTCTGCAAAATGATAGTCTGCTCTTACACCAAACCATTTAATAAGTTTAATTAAATGGAAGCTTATGATAATTAAACCAAAAGCCTAAGGGCCCTGTTCTGTGAGGACTTACTCCTTGCATAAGACCAATTTCCATATAATTTAGACAACAAAATAGCGGAACAGTGCTCTGCCATCTAATTTATATGAAATTGGTATTCTCCGGCCCAGATTTATATTACACTGTAAACACACTTCTCGTATCTGAGCAGAAGTGAGATAGCTCAAGTATAAGTATTGGAGCAGAGGAGAAAGAAAAGATGTTTAAAAGGGATCCCCCGCCCCTTTTTCTTTAAATTGAATGCGCAAATTAAACCTGTAATCTGATAAACTCTGCATGAGGATCAAATATCCTGAAAGAAATTCTTTAACAGAGCGGGTACTGTAGGTTCTTCTTTCATAACACATTTGCATATTTGCTACTTCTGGGTGTTTTCTTGAACTAACGTCTGTGATGAATGCAGGGAAAAGCCCACGCTCCGTATTTTGGAATTCTTTAGCGTCTCCCCGCGTGTCCCAAAGGAACGGTGCGGTGCATTATCTCCTCCGCCACCTGTATTTTTATTGCACTTCAAAACAAAGCTCCCGTACTACAAAGAGTTGGTGGGGCCTGATCCTTCACTACCTTACTCCAACTTTGCGCAGCCCACTGGAGACAAAGCCATTCCTCTCGCTTAAACTGAAGCACTGGGAACGTCCTCAGCCCTGCCACTGGCATTTCTGAATTTGTCCCTGCTCTCACTTATCAATACCCACGGGGAGGGAGTATGGGGACCCTCTGTGCTCTCCTCCCATGCCTGGATGAGCGGCCATTGGTATTTGATGGGTGTTCCGCACACGGGGTTTCATGTTGAGGGAAGCTATAGGGCTGATAGCTGTAGAAAAGGGAAAAGCATTACTTCAAGCAGACAATACCAGCAAGTGCCCTGCTGCTTCCTATTAGGTACTGGTGATTAATTACTCAGGGTTAGGAGATAACCAGGTCATAGTCTTAGGAGACACACAGTTCCCACTAACCCACACCTAGAGTCTATTTGTAGAAGTAGCAGAGAGATACCATCTTTTGTACGATAAATGAGTTTATAATCGTAGTTTGCAATGCCCATCCCTCTATATCCAAAGCTTCAGCACGCTCACAACACTGACCTGCTGTTTTGCTTTCACTATAGAGTAAATACAAGAGTCGGGAGTTAAAATTCAGTTCAGATGAGCCAAAATTATTCCTTGTAAGAGCAGGTATCTGGAAGACCTCACTTGGTTGATGGCTGCCCTATTTATTGATGAGCTTTAACCTGAGTACACAGAGAAGTTTTGCATTCTTGGGGTCATTTTTGACAGTGCCAAACATGGAAACCCATTTTCTTTGCAGTCTCCAAAAGTGGCTTACAAAATATGTAAAGTGTTTAAAATTTGTGACATTTACTTGCAGGTCCAGACTTTGGCATTGTGACATACATTTCAGCTTCAAGGCCAGATCACTGCAACGTGCCCCCAAACCCACATGGCTGGAGCTGCTGCAGTGGGAGGAGAAGCTGGTGAACCCTGCACTTGGCAAACGGCACTAGCAGGTCAGATTCAAAGTCTTTTTAATTAATGAGGTACAAGCCTAAAGCATTAGAAAGCCAGGCTCCCTGAGGACCCCACGTACCATGTCATACCATGTCAGGGGAGCTATGCACGGCAATTATTTATGGTATGAGCTGAAACATGGGCACCTGAAATGGTTCTGTGCTAAGAGACAAGAGTTCCACTGATCTTGCAGTACTTGGTGGTAGGCTGAAGGCATCTGCATGTCAGTAGGAATCTGATGTTTTTAGAGAAGGAAACTCCTGATCCTAGAACAACTGGGACAGCTTCTTGATACTACTAGCAGGCTTGCTTTTCCTTTCCTTGACTTTAACTTTTGTCAGATAAGGAAGATTCTTGGAATAGAAGAGATTATCAGAACATGAACCCATTAGAAGTTTTTGTACCCAAGCATGAACCTAGATCTGTATCCCCCATGTTCTCTTCTCCTTCCCGCTAACAAAATGAGAGCATGACACCATGCCCAGCTGCACTTTGAAATCAGAGTCTCCCAAAGCTCCTGGGGGACTTTTCAATGATGGATCCAGTTCTGGCAGATCTCACTGGTGTTGGATCTTGCCTGACCTTGTATCTCCCAGCTATGGGGTGAGTTTCAAAAAAACAAGAAAAATCAGTGATCCCAGATTGAGGGGAGGTCCAGAGGAATAGGAGGGAGCCATCAGCATCTGTATGAGATTGGGAAAGGAACATGGATGTGTGAAAGCCAACTAGGGGAGGAAGGTGAAGTGAGGGTGGAGTGGATAAATGCTAGTTCTCTTCCCATGGTGCCTACTGACACTCTGCTGAGCTCAGTTCCCTTAAAATTTGTTTGCTGAGTCCTCTATACAAGTGCTGAATGCCACAGATGCAACACTTAATCTTCTGCATCAGTCATGAAAAATCCATTGAGAACACCAGGCTCTTGTATTCCGTGCTGCTGAGGGTCCTAAGATCTCTCATAAGCTCTGTAGAGAGCACAAAGGATATTTGCACCACAGTTACAGAACACAGACAAGGAATATTGCAATTTTTACCACGTTTTGTTGCTGATAGAAAGGTCTACATTGCGGGTTGGGCTCAGGTCCTGTGTAGGTGTATGTAAGTTTCAGGGAGACCAATAGTTATCTCCTACTCACATCAAGTCTGAGTGTGGCCCATAGCATTTGTTGAATGGCCCAGAAATGCCTCAGTGTATCCTACAGGAGCAAGGCAGCCTGCTACAAATAGAGAAACAAAAGAAGGGCTGAACAGAGGTGTAAAACTGAGTTTTGGGGCAAAAAGCAGTCCTAATCAGAGACTGCATAGCTCCAGGTCAGACCATCTTGTTTTGGACACATTTCCTTAGGGGTAGGACAGAAGTAAAGTAAAAAGTAGGTCATATTAGTTCACAGGCAGCACCAAGATTCCAAACTGTGCTGATAAATAGTGTAGGAGGGTGAGAAAGCACAGCGCTGTTTGCCCTGGGCCCCTCAGTGCAGTGTGAGATGCAGCTGAGCCCCGCACAGCGCGGTGCAGTGGGCAGCGGCCTGGCTGAACGCCGCACTGAGGCTCTTTTCATAGCATGGATCTTTCAGCATGCCACATACACAGAGCCTTTCCTAGGAGGTCGTTACCTCCCTGTTATTTTGCACTTCCTTCCCAAAAAGCTTCAAAGTCTAGCTTTTAGCATATATTTATTAAAAGTTTTTCTTGCTGTTCCAAAGCTTAGCAGCATCACCACTCAAAACCCCAGCGTCAGCGCGGGCCGCTCGGCTGAAGAAAGGAGGCGAGGGAAGCTTGGCTTTGCTGGGGTGGGGTGGGGAGGAGAGAAAATAAAGAGAAATCGGCTGAGCTTCAAAGGGCGCATTTCCATAATTGCCCTGTAACTTTGGCAAAATAAATCTGAAGGGCTGAGAAAAGCGCAATCTCTCAGATGAGTGCACTACAAAAGCCCCAGAGATCCCCGGTCCCACTTGTTACTATTCTAATTCAGTGAGAGAATTCGGTCCCTAACCTCGGCAACAAAAGCCATGAAATCACCGTCCTCCCATGCCGATAGCCCACGCCGAAAGAATAAGACCTTATCCAGCCTTTGTCTGCCTCCTGCCCACTAACATTCAGGACAAATCAGAATAGCATTAGGCAGGAGAACAACTGCCAGAGCAGCAGTGCGAGTCCGCAGCTCGGGTTCCCGTCCCAAAGATGCGCAGTCCCGCGGGGACAGGGCTGTATTTATTTCAGGTTTGCTCTGTGTAACGACGGGCACCTTTTGCAGCACTGCTTGAATCTGCATGCACTGTGTCTCAGCTCCTCAAATGAAATGTGCAAGAGTCCTACTTCAGAAATGGGAAAATACACTCCAGGAGCACTTCTAGGACTTAACTCTTCCCCTCCGTAGCGCCCACTCTTTACAAAAACAACACTGGCAGTTCTAGATAGAACGTAAGAAAGACGTGTTCCAGCAGGCTGGCTTTTCAACACAAGCCCTGGCTTTGCTGCTGCAGTTGGAACCCAAACTTTGTGATTGCTCAGAGAGAAGTGCAGACAAACAGTGGGCCTTTTACGGCAAAGGCCCAATGTCCCATCATTCGGCCCCTCTCTGACTTTTTTACTTTCTCAATAAGACGAGCTTTTGTGGCGATGTGCGGCGCGGACAATCAGGACAGCCTTATAAAGGGATTTAGAAGCGTGCACAAAGGGCGGCGGCGGCATCAAAGCTGGCCCAGCAGCACAATAGAGATGACATTTTTACATCCCAGGGCTCGGGCAGGCAGCGCCTGAATGCTGTGTCCATAGCAGTGTCAGTAAACAATGAGCAAAGTGGGAAAGGGGTGAAAACACAAGTCAAAATCTTTTTATTGAAGCCCCCTACACATTCATTGGGCATTTTTAGCCCTGCATTTGAAAGCTCTTCCATTTACTTACTCTCCAGATTCTCCTATTTAACTAACTGACTGATGATGGCTCCATTTTGATATCCTAAGAAAAGAATGGGAATTCTTCCTGAAGTGAATATATTAATTCATGGGATTAAATTGCATTTCATTGGCAGTAAAGAAAATATTAACTGCGTGGTGCTGTCCTTAAAGGGACACCGCCATCCTTAAAACCACCTTTAAGAGCCCCATGTAACAAACACCAGCCCTACCTGTAGTACCAGTTCTGCCTCTGGCTCTTGGGAGCGACATTTTCATTTGCCAGTTTCCTGCACTTTGTTTATTTTTTGCACTCCAGAAGTAGGCCGGAGTGTGGCGTTGTTCCTAGCTGGTTTCTCTCCCCATTCCTTGTGCCTAGGTGCCTCAGTGCCAGCATGGGAGGTATAAAAGCAGAGGTCTAACCCCCTCCTTGAGCCACTCAGGTAATCTCAGCGGCTGCACCAGATGCCAGGAGGGAAGGTGTGAGCACTTGTCCAGGATTTTAATTTTTATTTTCTCTAAAATTATAAGAACACATTTCTGTTAGTATTAGGCTTTGATTTAGTACGCTGGAGGGAAGCTGTCTATCAGGAGTACATTTCTGGCACTGTCTTCTCTGGGAATCACTTGCAAAAGTCTCCATCCTAGAACCCGGGCACGAAGGCTGCTGTTCGATAGCCATCTTGAATGTCCATTTTCATTAAATTATTTTAAAATAGGGATGGTCTAATCTCTCAGTGAAGCTCTCTTGGAAGCAAGTTAAGACTGTAACAGAGCAAATTGATGTTTTACTTCTTGTATCTAATTTCACATTACATCTTCTTTTTTAGGCACTTAAATTTTGCTGCTAAGGTATCTTGAGTATCCCATAGCCTGGCGTGAGTTATACTAATGATTGCTGAGAAATTCAATAGAGTGAGTCATGTATTTTCTAGGCAGAGAGAGAGAGACACATCTTCCTTCCACTGTTTTGCTTGAAAACAGGTATAATATGAATGTATTAAAACCTCAGTTTCACACGTACCCAGCAAGTAATTTTATTCCAGCCTGGCTAGCTGGCCTACTGACATGCATTTTCACCACTGCTAAAAATAATGAGGAATCCAAGTGACACACATTTACGGGTAGGAGTGCCATCAGATGCCTTGACCTAATTGAGCATGCCTATACACCTTAGAGTGTTTTGCATAACCAACTTAGACAGCGGGAACATTTCCAACTGGATTGATTGACATATTTTATTTCTAACTTAAGCTTAATCATGACCAAGAATGATTCATTTATACCTTTCAAACTGTAGGAATTGACATGGGAGACAACCAAGCTGCAGATTCCAGAGTAAGCAATCGCATGAAGGAAAAAAATAGATATTAAAATAGTTTATTAACCTCCTTATCTGCCGAGGTTGATGTAATAAAATGGATTAATTAGCTGGTGGGAGAGTTTCTTTATTTTATAAAATAAACATCAAACAAGATTTTGGGGGGAAAGGTTTTGTCCCAAATCACTCCCCCAGCAAACATCTCTGTGTGAAGCCCTCCACAGAAGCGAGGAGTGGGCTGTTTTATTTTTTATAAACCAGGTGGACAAGAGCTCATCTCCCCACAGTAACCCAATGACTCCCGAGCTGTGAGAGCTCTGGGTCTTAAGGCACAAACTGCCTTCAGATAAATAGCAGCACTTTTCATGTGCCGTGCCTTAACCAGGAACAAAGCCGAACAGAAGAGACCGTAATAAAAGTGTTCTTTCCAGCACGCGTGTGTGTGGCTGCTCTATGCTGAAAATGTCCTTTAGCACTTTTTAACCATATTCTCTAGTGTGTCAGCAAAGAGACTCCATCAGAGTATTTAACATTGCTGGGAGCAAAGGAATAAAGTGGAGTCACTGTTGATTATTACTCATTAGCCACAAGGACATCCACTTAACATGTGAATAAATGAATGACACCATGTCCTAATGGAAATGGCCTCGGTGTACCTTTAAGCAAAATGTTGTTTAATATCTTCCATTTGCTGAAAAGAAAAGAGGCCTGTTGGACATGCATAGTTAGCAAGCAGCCATTGTTGCTTTGTTCCAATTTCAGCATTTAATAAAAAAAGACGTCGTCCCGAGTGCGGTGAGGGCTGGCCCCAAAAACATGGGTAGCAGCACAGCCTCCTCCTCACTCTGCAAATCCAGAAATTCACCAGCATTGCGAAGGGTTAATATCCATAAAGCAAATGAACCCTTAGAAGGTGCTTGTTCTTCATTATGCTACTTTACATTCAAACATATAAAACAAAGAGCATCTGATATCTTTATTGGTTCTCTTAGATAAAATGCAAGCAAGCTATAAGCCTTAATTTTCGTATTACCATTTGTTAACAAGGAAGATAACACTCTCAAAAGTATTTGATTAGGACTCCTTTGATTTGTATCTTGTTATGATTTTCAGGGCATATATTTTTGTATTGCTCCTTCAGTTCTGATAGTTCTGATCAAAGCGATAAAAAGAGGTATTTTAAAAGTCTGAACTGTACAGGTAAAGCACACAGTCTGAGCAGCATCTGAAGGCTCCGTGCTGGAGCACGCTTGGGAAATAAATAACAGCGATGCATGTCCCTGTCCGAGAGCCGTGGGCTGGGAGCCCTTCTGCTCCCCAGCCCTCTCAGCAGGAACTTTCGTCATTTGCAACTTTTTTCTTTCAGTTTCTAAAACGTAGCTACTGAGAGCAGTTGAGTACAATGCTAAAGCTATTTACTGTATCAAATATCTAAATGCTTGTGATCAGATCTGTACCAGAATACCCCTTTCCAGCTTTAACTTCCCGAGGAAAATGAAAGCAAGTGCATGAGCTGACGTGTCAGATCTGGGGGGTTATTTTCATGCCCGTTCCGATTCCTGGCTGTAAAAACTATGCGTGTGTCGGGGGCCTTTTCCTCATCGTTTCCGTTCCTCCTGAGCAGAGCTGGCTGCACGGGGCACCTCTCAGCATGGGGCTGCCTCCTGCCCTGCCCCACGCTGCCCGCTCGGCCCTGCATGGCCACCAGCCCCAGCCCCTTCCCACCGCTCCGCACTGCGCTCCTCGGGCGCAGGAAGGCGCAGGCAGGAGATGATTACATCAATCAGTGTCAGGGCTGGGAGCCGTGATTTATGAATATGCATAATGAGCTCTCACCTTTGAGAAGGACTAGCTAGGGAGATAATTGATTAGACAGGAAAAGAGCAGCCAGCAGCGAGGAGGGAGGAGGAGAGGCCTCTCGGAGCTGTCGCGGGCCGGGCTGGGGCTGCAGGAGGCCGTCAGGCTGCGCGAGTGATTGCTAAAAAAAACACGAGCAGGGTTTTTAGTGTTTTGTTGGAACACACATAGCAAAATGTTTCCTCACCAAATGAATGGGAATTTTCTCCACTCGGGGAGCCCCATGAGCACCACCACGGCTGCTGTCCCCCGGGAAGCCACGCTCCCACTACCGGAACTGCGGGCGGCAGTCGCAGTGCTGCGGCCGAGCTCAGCACCAGCACCCCATGAGCAGGGGATGCTGCGATGCCGGGGGGTCAGGGGGCACTCATATTCCTGTCGCACTCTCATTATTTTCTTCCACCCCCTTTTAAGCATCTGTCTGACCACCGGGTGAAAGTTTCTATGGAAAAGCTACCAGGACGCCCAGAGGAAGGGGATGTGGAAATTTGCCTCTAGCTCTCTCCCCCACCCCTCCCATTTTACATGTCATTAATCTTTTTTTTTTTTCTTTTTTTTTTTTTTTTCCCTCAGCAAGAACTGGCAAGGGGGAAAGCAAAGATACAAAGTGCAGAGAGACGGGGTAACATTTACATGAGAAACAATCCTCTCTCCAGCACCCACCCACGGCGCTTCCCCTCGTTTCAGGAGCTGTCGGAGCGCAGGAAGGGAACGGTTCCTGGCAGAGGGACAGCACTGCGAGGAGACAGACGCGTTTCCAGGGCCGGAGAGAACGTATGTGAGAAGGGGACGTGGGGGGAATGGGGCCGAGGGCCTCACTGGGGCACGCGGCCTGCATGGGGACGGGGCTGTGGGCCACGCGATACACACACAAACACACGGATATAGGTGTGAGCACACACACACTAGTCTTGCTGCCTACCGACGCCGAGAACATAAGATGCAGTTTATGGGCCTAGCGCAACCCGCTCCTATAAATAATACATTCCGATCACTGTGGCCTCAAAATGTCAATACCGCGCAGCCCCGCACATTTGCATATCTCGAACCGTCTCAACTTGAAGCATGTCAGCTATGTGCTTCTGTTTGTACTTTAACTTCATCCCAGCTCCGGCCGAGCCCCGCACCGCCCCCGGCGCGGCTCCGTCACGCAGCGATCAGCGCCGTGCCCGGGGCCGCGGGGTTCACTGCGGGACGGGGCGCGGGGGCCGAGCGCAGCGCGGGGTTCCCCGCGGGGCACGGCCGGACCGATCCCCCTCTCCGAGCGCCCCGCAGCGCTCTCCGCCTCCCCCACGCGGCCGCCGCCAGGGGGCGCTGCGGCTCTAGGGAGAGCGGCGGGCAGCCGGCCGTGCCCCGCTCTCAGCCCGCCCCGGCGCTCCCGCAGCCGCCCGGCCCCGCACGCAGCGACCGCGGAGCCGAGAGGCGGCTGTAGGCAAAGTGGCAACCGTGTCTTTATTAGCCAAAAATAGATACTTTCTCGTACAATTTGGTTCACACGTATGTACAGGTTTGACGGTATGTACAAAACCAACCAACCAAACAAACAAAAAAAAAACAAAAACCGAGACACCGAACGGACGCTCACGGGACTTGCACCAACCGCACGGCCCGGTACCCGGGGGGAGCACAGAAGCGGGGCTGTATTTTTTTTTTTCTTTTCCTTTTTAGTTTTACCATACGGACATGCGTAACGTCGTAACTATACAGAGATTTCTTTTTACAATCATTACAACAACGATAAAAAATTAACTAAGACGATGACAGCGCCGATAGAACCATGGCGGCATCGAGCTGGTTCTGGGGCCTGGAAAAAAACGACACACACAAAAAAATAGATTTAATTGGCTTCAGCTCGGGCTGGGCCGCCTTGGGCTCTGTGATTATAATTAGCGCTATTTTTGTCGGTGGTATTTTTAAATTATTTCGAAATACAAAAAGTTGTAGGGGCGGCACAGCGAGCGGCCGCGGCCGCTCGGGCACAACGGGGCCGTTCGGGCCGCTCCCAGCAATGCCCCGCGCTGCCCCGCACCCCCGCCCCGGCCGTGCTCTGCCCGCCGCTGCCCTCCGGCCCCGACCGCGGCGCAGCCCGCACAGAGCGGCCCCGCCAAGGGAAGCGCCGCACGGAGCGGCCGCGCACCGCCGGCTGCCCGCGCCCTCCGGAGCAGTCTCTTACCGCCTCTGCACTGGCTGGAAAGCTGTCTTTATTAACTTTTTCTCTACTTCCAAGGCACTAGATCGATCTAAAAAGAGAAGAAAACAGAGCGTTCCTTTATAACCCCCGATGTATTCGCCCCATCCCTGAATTAAGCCGCTCGACTCGAAATCCCTCCTTGCCAATTTGCGCACGCGACAAAAACGACGGCGGCTCCGCCGTCTCGAGGCGGTAAAAAAGAACCAAACGGAAAAAGCCGAGAGCCGCCCGCACGGCCGGGCCTGCCCCGGCGCCGCGTCCCTCCACGCAAACCCCGCGCAATCCCCGCGCACGGCCTGCCCGCCGCCGCCACCTGCGCCCGACGGCCGCCGCGAA